>NIPM01000801.1:0-46781 GCA_002738285.1 Holacanthella duospinosa | reverse complement strand
GGCTACGATTCGGTTCATGAGCTGTTCATTGACGATTTAATTCCTGACTTTGAACCTAAATATAAAAAAGAGCATCCTTTTTAATAAAACTATTTATCCCAAAATGATATGCATGATTAGAGCTTTTTATATGCCAAGTTTTATCTCTAGAAAAGTTTCAATTCGGTCCGCTGGTCCACTTGAATTTTGATCGATATTTTTGACTTTCATATTTAATTTTATGAATGTATCAAAAGATGCTTATATTAAATTTCACTAGCATTCACCCTATCTTTACTGAGCAATCGATTAAATTACACAAAATTCAATGAAAAAACATTGATTTTTCCCATCACTGGTTAGTATGATACATTTTTGGTATTTTATAATAAATATGAATAATAAAAACTGAAAGTACTTTTAACATCTATATATTTGTGATTTTTATGTCATATAATTTGATCATCCAAGTTTAAGAAATGTGAGTCTCAACTAAATGTAAGGTGTGGTCCATTATTCCTGTCAAAAAACTAAAATAAAAAGAAGCGTAATATTTATTTTAAAAATAAACGATATATATATAAAATATATTTAATTTAATGTTTCGTTTTTAAAGTGTTTATATACATTTCTCCTCGAAATATATGGAAGGACATTTTGGTATTTTCTTTTTGACTTTAGAAGTGATTATTTTAGTAGGACTTTTTTATAAATAGAAGTACCTATTTCTTCTACAGACTTATGTATAGTTTTTGTACTTATTCTTTAAAGTGTCTAGTGGTCTTTTTAAAATCAATATTTTCGTTAATAGTGGCAGATTGCATTTGCCCTGTTTTAATTCTCATTCTTTAAAAATAAAAGTTATTAAAATTTTATTGCGTTAATTTAATAAATAAATGTGTTTCAAAAATCACATAATTTGTTAGTATTTAAATTGGACAGGAATAACGGACCACACCTTATTTAATTTGATATTCAGGGTGGCGCAAGTAAATATGGACATTTTTCTAATAAAATAGAAATAACTTCTATAGATAAAAATAGAACAAAAATTTATTTGTAACATTTAAATACTAGTAATCAGTGCTTCCAACACTAGCATTTAGCATTTCTTGGATTTTTTTTGGAAAAGAGCGACATGTATTTTTAATTGTGTTCTTATCAATCTCGCTCGAAGCCTTTTCAACTCTTTTGATTAATTCTTCCCTATTTCTTGGCCGATAGTTTTTATGGATGGATTCTTTAAGAATAGTCCATACATGTTCTATTGGATTCAAATCTGGACTATTGCCTGGCCATTTTCCTTTGCTCCATACGGTTTGAAAAGTTGATTATAAAAGTAGCATATTATCTTTTTCCATCTTGAACAAAAGTCACTTTTCTTTTATTATAAATTATTTTTGGGTTCTTTAAAGCTTCTATATATATAGGAATGATTTTGTCCTGCTAATATTTTCCTGTTACTTTTTGGTCTTTTTCAACAATATGGGACAAAATTTTTGAAAGAAACCAATCATTTTGGTTGAAGAATTCAGTATAATTCTCGAAAGAACATTATTATTTTGGTTGAAAAATTTCAATAATTACATAAAAACCTGCTTTGGTTGATAAATAAATATAACTTATACTTATTTATCAACCAAATAATACATATATTTTTTATTTCAACCAAAATATTAAGATTTCTTCAAAAATTTTGTGCCATGTCGAACCATTTGCACACACACCCAGCCACCATAATAGAAAGTGATTTTTTTGGGCAAGGTGTTATTGGAACCTGGCTTTTTTCGCTTGTATAATATAATTATTCCTTTTGTTTAATTGGGTATAAAGTTTAATATGAGATTCATCAGTAAATAAGATATTATCAACTAATTCTATTGCTCTTAGGCCATTAGTTAAAAATCCTGCATTTTCAACAATTTGACCAAACTTAATTCTATCATCGGTACTTTTTGACTTAAAAATGGTTTTCTTTGTCTTGAATAAACATATTTCACCCAATTTGTTGATTTTCTATATCTTTGCACTGTTCTTCTACTTATAATCTTGTTACACTTTTGATAGCTTAAACTAGAATTCAACTTGGCAGCGCATCTTTTATCAGAAACTCCATGTTTTTATTTCATATTAAGCTTTATAAATTTTTTAGTGTTTGCGCAAAGTTTTCTATTCCACAAGACCCTTTTTTCCTTATCGTTTTGCCTTTTTTCTTCATATTGTAAAAAGTTTGTCGAGAGCATTTTAGATGAGGTGATATTTTATAGGGGACAATTCAGCTTCTAATAAACATTTTATTCTTATTCTATTTTGATATTCAATAGTTATATTTTTATTTTCCATTTTGAAAAGTTAATTATTTTAAAAAAATAAAATTGGCTAAATAAATATATTTTTTATTACTTCCCATCGCAAAAATTAGAGTGTCCAAATTTACTTGCGCCACCCTGTATACAAATTTTATATAAATTCTGTGCTTTGAGTGAAAACCAATAACTTTTTGAAAGAAAAAGTATGAAAATTTATCCATCTTACAGCTATAATAATATTTACATCGTTTTACTTATGGATTGTTTTATTTCCGCTCCGTCTTTTTTACCCACGAAGATTGAATTTACTCTTTTTACCTATGAAAAAAGCAAGACATAGAGATGAAAAAGTTGGATCATTGTTCAGTCGTGTAGAAATCTTGTAGCTCTTGTAAAAGTCCAAATAATAGTTTAGGCTTTGATACAATATCATAATAAAGTGAAATAGTCACTACGTATAATAATGACTGTACATGGTTTTAATTGCTATTTAGAAACATCTAATGATGTATATCTCCTTTTTTCACCTGGCTCTTAAATAACAAACTCATCTTTTCGTCATGTAACTGTGCAGGTCTGCTCCTTAACAATCCCTCCGCGTGCAGAGCATAATACTTATTAATATTTATACCTTGCTCTTTCATGGGTAAAAAGTAGATGTGTTCACGAATACGGCTATGAATAGTCGTGAATAACATGTAACTTTTGTCGGCTATTCGCAACTATTTTGAAAGCACCGCCGGCTATTCACAAATAACACAAGGTTTAGTCGTGACTATTCATGACTGTTTTAAAATCGTAGCCGACCATTCGCAAATAACACGTGATTTAGTCATGATTAAACGAATAAACAGCCGCGAATTAACCAGCTGTTTTTTAGATAATATTCGAAAATTAGACTAAAAACATAATTATAATTTAATAAATTTATATAGCCACGATGGCAACCATAAGTTTTGAGTGAAGTTGATTTAAAAAATCAACTTTTTTATAAATAGTATTTTGAATTAAATTAAAATTTACAAATAATAATATTAAATAGTTGTATCTTTATAAATAATGTGATTGTATTTAAACTTACTAGTTTTTAATAAATCGCCATTTAAGTTCGAATTTTTCAAATACTGAGACACTTTTGATGGGTATTGTAACTTAATTTTTATATTTGAATCGACCCTGGGGTCTTCGATCTCTATCAATAAAACTTTTACTTAATTTTATACATGTTTGCAAATGAAGAATCAAAATCAATCTCGAACATTTCTTGGGGGTAACGTTCAAAAATTTAACTCAATTAGAAACAAAAACAATATCATTGTTTAATAACTGATAGTTAAATAGAATTATTGCTTAATTTTTCAGATAAACGATTCCATGATCTCAATTTCATAAGAATTTCAAGATTTTTATGTTTCATTTTACTTCTTTTAACTGTTATGGTTTGTCCACTATCAGAAAATGCAGATTCAGAAGGAACAGATGATACCATAATCATTAATGTATCTTTTGCCAATTTTGATAAAAAACGAAATCTTGGTACACCAATTGTCTTCCACCAATTTATGATATCAGTTTTATCATCTAGTTTCTTTGCAGTCCAAAGCATATATTCTTGGATTTCATCTCCTTTTGACTCAGTAAAGATGGTTTCTTTAAAACTAAACAATGACCCTTTTTTGGTGGCTCAATCAAATTCTCAAAAATATATCCATACTTTATTTCTAATATATGTCGAACTTTAGATAGAATAGTTTGACTAGTACCTTGATTTGATTCTCTAGGGTCCAAAAATAGTGCAATTTTGGCAAGATCGCTTTTAAGAAAACTCTGGTACTTATCTACTTTTTCTAGCATTAAATTTGCTGCTTGTCGAAGTGGTAGGAAATCTAAACTAGGATCATTAATTGTAACCTGAGAGTGTAAAACAAGATTATTATATTTTAAAGGCTGTACAAAAATAGTAGGATAGATTTTTTAACTTGCAACAGTAGTATATTCTTTTGCAAGACTAAAAAAATTTATAAATGCTCCTATCATTTCCCGTTCCTCATTTGATAAACAATCTTCTATAAGTCTAGTTTTGTATTCAACATTGTCAATCAACTTCTCAAAAACAATTCTAAGCTTGTAAGATTTATCCATCATTATAAATGCCGAGTTCCAGCGTGTTTCAACTTCTAAACAAGGTGGATCACATATATTCTCAAATTGCAATATAGCCTGTAGCTTTTTAAACTCATCTTTCATTGTAGAACTGTGTCTAATTTTTTTCAATAAAGATCTCAGTTTTTCAATGTATGGTTTTAATACTAATAAGGCATCTTGAACAGCTCTATTGATAATATGACATACACAACGCACGTGCCATGAAGGCTCAATATGTATATTAGATTGAATAATTATCTCCAATCTCAATAACTCAATAGCAGGTGCCATTTCCGAAGCACTATCTGTCATAATAGCGCGTAATTTTTTACAATACCCCACTTCTCAAGAATTTTAAAGACTAACTCATAAGTTGTGTTATGAGGAGGAGGAAAATAGACAAAATCTAAAATAGAGTTTTGCAATATCCAGTTAGAATCAATCCAATGTAACGTAATAACCATATACCCTTGCATTATTCTTGAACTCCATCCATCTAATGTGAGAGCAACCATACTAGTGATTTTATTCAATACACTTTTAAACCAATCTTCTCTTTTATTAAAATTATCCGAAATGCATCGTAGAATAGTGGAATTAGAAGGACATTCGTAAAACGGAACAAGGACGAACATAAGCTTTCTAAAGCATTTTTTTTAACTAATTTAAACGGCACTTTATTTTCGACAATATATTCTGTAATAGCTTTTAGTATATTTGCTTGTTCAGTTGGGTTAAAATAACATTTTTTTACTGACAAATTGGAATCCAAAACCATTTGATTAGATCTTTTAATATACTCATTATTAAGTTTATGGACGCTTCTTAAATGAGCTGCAAGATTGATGGTGCTTGTATTATTTTGATATTTAGTTGGTGTGGACTTATTTTTGCAAGAAGCTATCATACATAACTTCTTCCCAGAGTCATAATCTTTAAAGTATTCCCACACCCATGAAGTTTGTTTACGAAGAGTTTTTGGAATCTCTCTACCAGTAAGCGTAACTGATAATGCTGATTGAGTAAAATTAGGAATTTCTTCGTTTGTAACTGCTGTAATCTCTAACGAAATATTATTGTAATCTTCTTCACTTAAATAGTCTGACATTCTACTAAGCGTTAAATATAAATAATGGATACTTTTAAGGAATGAATGAAAAATTTCAAGATGAAATGAATATTTATTCTTTTTATTTTTAACCCTTGCAATCAATATTTTGTCTATAAAGATAACTAATCAACTGAAATGGATAAATCAGTTTAAAAATAATTTTCATTTTGTAAACCATTAAATAATGCATTACTTTATATTTTATTTAACAACTAAACAGTTTAATTTTGCTTCTTTGTTTATTTTAATTAAATTGTCAGATTTAAAGTGTGTTTAACAAGATCGAAACTTTTTAAATTCAAATTTAATAACCCTCCTTATTGATAAAATCTTTAATTTCCATTTATTTGCCATTATTATTCAATAACTAAATTTATTAAATTATAAATATTTTTCGGCCTAATATTAGGGCGTTCCGAGCAAAGAGACACTCGAAAAAAATCAAATAAAAAATTTACTATAAAAGACATNACACTTCTCCATCTTTCGGGTAACTTCTGGATACCATTCATAAAACTTTTAGCATTAAGCTCCTGAATTGCACTTTCTAGCTGAATTTCTACTTCATGCCAATCATCATAAAATTTTTCCTTTAACTTCCTCCTTAATTGCCAAAAACAATTGAAATCAGGTGTGCTGATATCTGGGCTATAGGGAGGATGATCCCAAACCCGAATATTTTCATCAATAAAATACTGCTTTATAAGATTTGATTTATGCGGCTTAGCATTATCATATAATATTATAGGTACCTTGAATTTCTTATCAGGTAACCATTTGTCTAATAATTCGATTAGGAAGTTTTTATAGACATCTGAAGTTACAGTCTCTTTAGGAGCACAGAGCTTCCAATAAGCAACACCTTGAAAATCCATTGCTAATATTAGCATTCTCTTTCTTTCATATTTAGATTGAAGTACAAATTCAGGTGGGTCTTCATTCTTATTTCTCCAAGATCGAATCTGGTCACGTTGAGATTGCATGTATAAAGACACCCAAGTTTCATATATTGCCAAAGTTCGATTAAGTAGGCTATTTTGTTGTAATAGGCGTTGTAGATTGTTTTTACATGCTAATACTCTATGTACTCTTTGTTCATCCGTGAGAAAATGAGGTACCCATTTACTTAATAAATTTTTCATCTGTAAATCTTCTGTTAAATATCGAAATACTGTTGTTTTACTACAATTTACCCCAATGGAAAGTTCGAGGCTTGATCATGTTCTAGTTTGGGCCTAAAATTCTTTAATTTCATCTATTACATTTTCTTTTTTCGAGACATCACTTGTATCACCTCCTCGGCTATGTTCGACCACATTGTAGTCACTATTAAGCTTAGTAACTAAATATTTGACTGTATTTAGTTTATAGGCACTATTACCAACTGATTCAACTAATTATTTATGAATTATCCCAGAACTGTGACCCAGCATTACGCCAAATTTGATGAAAATCCGATGTTCTTTATCTGAAATTAATCTTTTAATTTTTGTAAGCTATTCATGCTAATATTCAAAACATATTTATTTATAAATAAAACTTGTAGTCTATATAAATTAATTTAAAAGACTTGATATTATTAAAGGCGTAATTAAACAAAGTTCGAGTGTCTCTTTGCGCGCAACGCCTTAATAATCAAATATTATGTAAAAAACTGCTGACCAATTCGCAAACAATAAGTGATTTATTCGCAACTATTCACGATTATTTTGAAATCACAGCCGGTTATCCGCGAATGACATGAGATTTATTCGCGGTTATTCACGACTATTTTAATATTTCAACCGGCTATTCGCGAATAACACGAGATTTAGTCATGACTAGCCATTTAACGATTTAGCCGACTAATTCATGAATTAATCGCATTCGTGTCCACCTTTAGTAAAAAGAATAAATTCAATTTATGTGAGTAAAAAAGAGAAACTCATTTCATGAGTAAAAGAGCTTTCATGGGTAAAAAAGATTAAATCGTGTCTGGACAGGAGCGTCAAGAAAATCCAACTCAATTTGAACATCAATTCATGCTTATTATGAATTAAATGGCAACTCTTTTTTAATACAAGCTAGAAATGAAAATGCACCATTTTTCTCAACTATCAATTTTTTAAAAATCAATGTTTCACCACGTCGTAAGCCCTCAAAAAATCTCAAGTATATAGTTAATGAAATCGACTAGAAGATTTTATAGCACCAAAAGTAACTCTTTAACTCAACCAAACATCAAAAGAATTTGATTTAATAATAATTGGAGGAGGACCAGGAGGCTATGTATCGGCGATTAAAGCCTCACAATTAGGACTTAAAGTAATATATATATTAAGGAAATTCCATTTTAGACTGCATGTATTGAGAAGAGAGGCGCTTTAGGTGGTACTTGTCTTAATGTTGGCTGTATTCCGTCTAAATCCTTGTTAAATAATTCTTTCCTTTATTATCAAGCTCGAAATGGACTAGCCAATCGCGGAATCGAAGGTTTCCCAATTTTTTATTAACGAAAATGGATATAAAGTGGGAGAAGTGAAACTGAATTTAGATAAAATGATGTTGGCTAAATCTAATTCTGTGTCGGGGCTTACGAAAGGGATTGAGTTTTTGTTCAAGAAAAATAAAGTAATTGTTTTAAGTACGACTATATGAGAGTAGGTCGAATATTTCAAAGGGATTGGTAGTATTGAATCGCAAAATCAAGTTAAAGTTGAAGATCAATTATTGGATACGAAAAATATTTTAATAGCAACAGGATCGGAACCCACGCCATTCCCAGGTATCGAAGTATCACTTTTAGCTTGATTCCTTTTAGATTGATGAGAAAGTAGTAGTTTCCTCAACGGGAGCATTAGACTTGAAGAAAGTTCCAAATCATATGGTAGTTATAGGGGGCGGAGTCATTGGATTGGAATTGGTACTCTCTTAAGATTATTTATTTTTAGGGGACAGTTTGGTCGAAGCTGGGGGCTAAAGTCACAGTTGTAGAATATCTGCCGGCTATTGGTGCAGGGATGGATAAGGATATCGCGTATTCCTAAACTTTCGATTGATCATATTTTAGAAGAGCGTTTCAGAAGATATTAACGAAACAAGGTCTTCTTTTCAAATGTAATACCAAGGTCATTTCGGGGTCGAAGTCGGGCCAGGGCATGAAGATCGAGATGGAGGCGGCTGGGAAAAAAGAAACGGTACCACTCTATTACTAACCATGTTTAGTTGGAAGCGGATGTTGTATTGCTAGCCATTGGTCGTCGTCCTTATACTCAAGGCTTGGGGCTAGAAAAAGTGGGCATCGAGTTAGACAGCAAGGGGCGTATCAAAACAAACAGGAAGTTTCAAACGTCAGTCGAAAACATTTATAGCATAGGAGACTGTATTGAAGGCCCTATGTTGGCGCATAAAGCCGAAGAAGAAGGCATTGCTTGTGTTGAATCGATTGCTAACCCGAAACTTAGTGCCCATGTCAACTATGACGTCATACCGTCCGTGGTTTATACCCATCCCGAGGTTGCTTGGTGCGGCAAAACGGAACAACAATGCCAAGAAGAGAAAATCGAAATTAAGGTTGGCAGCTTCCCATTTTCAGCCAATTCCAGGGCCAAAACAAACGGTATGATAGTCCTTTAATGGATTTTGATAGATGATTTTGAAGGTTCTATTAAAATTATTGGTCATAAAGAAACGGATCGAATTCTGGGGGTTCATATCATGGGTCCTGTATCTCCCATCCCTTCAACCTTATGTAGAATGCCGGGGAAATGATTGCAGAAGCGGTTTTGGCGATGGAATATGGTGCTTCTTCTGAAGATGTTGGCCGAACTTGCCATGCTCATCCTACTTTAAGTGAAGCATTTAAGGAGGCTTGTATGGCGGTTTATGATAAACCAATACATGCTTAAATTAAAACTCTCTTTCACTTTTTATGAAACTATTGGATTTTTTTCTATAAAGCGCCAGGTTGAAAATGAAGAAACTTTAATATCGATTGAGACTCATATTAGCTCGAATTCTTGAATAATCTGGAACACATTCAATAGGACCATAAGCAACTAAAGCAGGTTCTTTATCCCAAAGATATTGTGAAGCACATTTTCGAACTTGTTCGGGTGAAATAGAATCAATAAGCTTTGCCGCCTCTAAAGGTTCAATTCTTGATCTCGTAGTAACAATTTGCCGTCCTATATCTTCAGCAATTTGCGTAGTGCTATCTAAAGAAAAAAGAAGATTAGCCTTAAGTTGCAGCTTAGCCTTTAAGATCTCGGCTTCGGTAACATGGTTTGCCAGACGACACCATTCCCTAAGGACATAATAAACCAAATCATCTAACTCCGTGACGTTTTCACTAACCAAGTAGATGCCCCACAGCCCAGTGTCTGAGTACGACGTGTTAAATGCCATATAAGAATTGGCCAAATGATCTTCATGGATTTCTCTGGCCAACTTAAAGCTTGACAGTCCAGCAGAGCCCAAAGATCGGTCCCATTGGCCAATAATATTGCCCAAGATCAACATTGAAAAATAATCGGGCGAAGACCAAGAACAGCCTTCTACAGCTAAGGCGATATGAGCCTCCCGTTGTTCATCATCTCTTATGCGGACTTCCGACCCCACAAACGATGGTGGTTCTCTTGTTCCATACGAGGAGAAGTTGTTGGGTGCTGGTAATTTCGAGAAATACTTATCAGCCAATTTGATCAATTCTTCATGCCCTACCGAGCCAGCTCCGACAAGCACCGTCCTCTCGGGCGAATAAAAAGAATCAATATACTTTTTCAACTGTGCTTGATTGATAGACTTAATATTATTGGAAGTACCTAGGATGGTTCGACCTAAAGAATGTTGCTGGAAACAAGTTGCATGAAGATGATCAAATATTAACTCTTCTAAATTCTTATCAATTTCTTTCTGTTCCGTCAAAATGACGTCGCGTTCCCTCTCGATTGCCTTAATATCCAGTTTGGAATTTTGCAAAATGTCCGCCATTATTTCGACACTTTTTTCCACATCCTTAGTATGACATTTCGAGTAATAGACGGTTTGTTCTCTTGAAGTATAAGCGTTCAAATGACCACCCATGTTCTCAAAGGCCAACTCAATATCTTTCTGAGTACGACTAGAAGTGCCCTATTATAAAGGTGAGAAGAGAGGAAAGCTACTTTAAAGGCCATATGTTCCAAGAAATGCGCAGTGCCATTGTTTTTTTGGTCTTCTGCTCGACTGCCTGCATCTATCCATACTCCTACGGTCGAAGTTTTTAAATTAGGATGCGTTTCGGTTGCTACAGTTAACCCATTCTTTAATACGGTTACTTGAGTTTTTGGTGTCTGAACTACTTTTTGATTATAATGTCGACATTTAACGATAATGTTCTATATTGTGAGATTTAGTAGTTTACTTTGCTGTTTCGTAACATTTGCGTAATCGATCTTAGATTTGAGAAATTTTCTTTGAACTTGAGATGGGACCGAAAGTGGTGTATTACTATGACGGTATTCCCTCCAAACTTCAACATTTGAATAGAAGAAATAGGTAACTATTCTTATGGCCCAGGTGCCCTTTCAAAATCAATTATCATTCAATTATAGGGCATCCAATGAAACCATATCGAATCCGTATGACTCATAATTTAGTCGTCAGTTATGGTTTACATAAACATATTGAAATTCTCGTACCCCTTTTATGTTTCATCGCTCTATAGAAACCAGAGAGAGCCACTAGCAAACAAATGACTCAATTTCATACGGATGAGTATGTCGATTTCCTTAAGGCGGTTAATTTAGATAATTTAGATCTATTGAAACCGTTTCAAAACAAATGTAACCATTTCATATCCAAATTTCTGCCTTTTTGATGGCAGATATGAGTGGAGAGGATAATCCTGTCTTTGATGGTTTATATGAATTTTGTTCTATTTCGGCTGGAGCATCAATAAGTAATCAATACATTACTTATTGATGTTGTTTAGGTGCAGCAAAGCGATTGAATTTAGGTTATAATAGAGTGGCTATCAATTGGGGTGGTGGTCTTCATCATGCTAAGAAAAATGAAGCAAGTGGATTTTGTTATATAAATGATATCGTATTAGCGATATTGGAACTACTAAAGTAATTTTCTTATCAATTCTTTATTTCCATAATGGAATTAGGTATAATGAACGTATTTTGTATATTGATATCGATGTTCATCATGGCGATGGCGTAGAAGAGGCTTTTTATACCTCGGATCGAGTCCTCACCTTATCGTTACACAAGTTTGGAGAATATTTCCCCGGCACTGGCGACCTCAAAGATGTCGGCCTGCATAAAGGTCGCAATTATAGTGTCAATTTCCCATTGATGAATGGGATCGATGATCAATCTTATAGCTTCGTGTTTCAGAATACCGTTCAGTATATTTTGGATTGGTTTAGACCTAATGCGATCGTTTTACAATGTGGTACCGATTCTTTAGCTGGCGATAGATTAGGCTGCTTCAATCTCTCGTCAAAAGGTAATCATCCTTATAAAAATGATTGTTTTTTGTTTCTCAGGGCATGCGGATTGTGTAAGCTTTATTGTGAAACAAAACTTACCGGTTTTGATTTTAGGCGGTGGTGGTTATTCCATCCGGAATGTTGCTCGTCAATGGTGTTATGAAACTGCTCGGATTATTGGGGTTGATATATCTGATGATATTCCCTATAATGATAATATGGGATATTTCGCCCCTAATTATCAACTTTCTATTCCACAAACTAATATGGATAATCTTAATTCTCCTACACAATTGCATAAAACTTTGTATATTCTCCTAATAAGAGTTGATTGATTAGGGTTAAGATTATTGATAATTTGAGATCGATGCCTTTTGCTCCTTCTGTTCAGAGATATAGTATTCCTTTGGCTTTATGAGTTTAGATATACCGAAGGATTGGAATTGGGATCAGGAATTGGATTCGGATAAATCGGATGATGATCAATCCGATGATAGTGATATGGAAAACGATTACTATCGTCCTAATTCCTATATCACGGCTAGGGCTACTAGGAATCTTAATACTTTGTATGAGGAATAAATTGATTTATCTATAAAGGAAAACCTACCGAATCTAAAGCATCTCGATGTCGAGTTGTAAATACGTAGTGAAGAGTTCTGTTCTTGAGATATAGTTTGTAAACATTTTCAGCTGATTTATATCCACAAGGGCCATATTCTTTTAAAATAGGAAATATAAAACCTTGTTTTACCATAATCTCAAAATAGTATTGTATTTTCTCTATAATATAATTGGGATATCTTGAATGGCAATTAACAAATTCCACAATCTTCAAATTAGGACACTTAAAAATAATAGAAACGAAATACCTCACCTTACAGTACCCCTAATTCAACACCAAATATTTTATGTAGGATAGTTTGGATTGAATGGCATTGTCGTTCTTTTGATGAATATTTTTCGAACATTTGGCTGATTTAATAATCTCACTTGATATAAATATTTAAAATACAGTTCACATAGTCTAGGAAATTAATACCTAATACTAATAATATCTTCTTCGACATTAGGATATCTGAATGACATTTTACTAATCTTATTTTCTCCTGATCTCATCAAGAGCTTATTCTCGATAGGGACGCAAAATAAAGTGACATAAAACAACTTTGTTAAGTTTTGGCAGAGATTAAGTATATTTGTTAGTACTTCAGGATCCATATAATGAAATACAATTTCCTTCAAATGTATATAGGGTTCACTATCTTCATAAAATACAATCGACTTGTAGTTATTCACTTTCAATCGTGTCAAGTACTTAAATTATACGTTGGATAATGATAAATTGTTCCTTATTATTGGGCAGATTAAGGTTAAATGTTTCAAACCATTAGGAAGTTTCAATTCTTTAACAAAATTACCATTATAAAATTCCAAATACAATTTCTTGATATTTTTAAACTGAGTTATATCTAAGAATTGAAGATGTATCCGTTCAATTGCTATGTTTTCAATATATTTGAAGCACAGTTTCTCCAACAAATTGAGTCTGTCTCGTGTTGCTTGTATAATCACTTTCTTGATATTCTTACAATAACTATAAAGAGTAAATAAATACCAATCCTGTAGTTTATTTACACCTTTATCTATTAAATTATGGATTAAATGCCCAAATTTACACAATATGTTCTGAGGTGGTCTTTTAGATATCGTTTTCCATAATTCATTTTACAAAGTTCTGCCCAATTCTCTATTCAATAATGACGATTCTTTTATATCTTTTAAAGGTGTTTTATTGATTATTCGTTCGATTAAGAATGGTGTTAGTTCTTCCATTATAAAAATTGAGGTTTTCGAAAAGTGCAATCATGAATGCAAAATTTTAAAGTAATTGCTAAATAATAATATGAATAAATAATGTCATTTATTTCAGTATTTTAATCAAAACCGGCAAAATTAATCGATCTCTATGATCACGCTAGAAAAATATAAATACGTTGCTTAAAATGAATGAATTTATTGACAATTATAATCTAAAGAATCAAATACATCAACATTTTTAACTGAAACAATATATTTCACTTTAGTATTATTAATCCGATAAAAATAAAAGAGTTTGATGGCATAAGCATAAAAAATACGATTGTTATTGATGGGAAACTTATCATCCAAGTTAAAAGGTAATAAAACTGCATCACCTGCATCTTTAAGGTTAAGTGGCCCATTATTCTTTACTATATTATCGAAGTAATATTGGATTTTCTCAGCGCTATAATCTGGATGTCTTGAATATGTAATAACAAATTCCACAATCTTTAACTTGGGACACATTTTAATGATAGATTCCGTATATTCGAAATCATATTGCTTTAAATCTAATATTAAGTGCTCTATAAATTCTAATTCAGCTTCTATTTTCTTGTTTAATTTTTTTATGAATAATTTCTTGAAATTAGGTTGTTCTAGTAAAGGTAAATTGTCAAGATTTTTGAGGTATAATTCCGGTACATACGGAAATAACTCTATAAACTTCTCTTTGTTTTCTTCTGGGTTGATGAATAGATTGAATGCCATTTTAGTGATTCGATTTCGATGCATCAATTTCTCATTAATAGGGAAACAGAAATCGGAAGCATGGAACAATTTATCTATATTAGGGCATGTGTTGAGAATGTTAGTTAATAAATCAGAATCCATAAAATTAAATACGATTTCTTTCAAGTTGATAAATTTCAAATCTTGACTAATAAATATCAATGGCTTGAAATTGTTCAACTTTAGTGTTTTTAATTCTATAAACCTTTCATTGCTAACCGAGAATGTGTTCTCTATTATTGGGCAAACTATAGCTAGATGACGAAGACAGGAGGGAAATTCCATTTTGCTTATCAATCTATCTGAATTGCTCTCTAAATAAAACTTTTTAAGCCTTTTAAACAAAATTTTTTTATAACAGCTTCCGATTGATTGGTAAAGAAATTCTCAATAGCGATATTCTGTAAAGACTCAAATTTCAATAGATTTAACAATTCAAAGCCTTTGGCTGTTCCTTGTACCTTGATTTTCTTTAATGGAAAATCTTTTATATTTTCAAATCCTAAAAATCTAGCCTCTTCTTTGTTGAAGTTGGTATATTTCAAATTCTTGTATTCCATTAAATGAGGAATTAATTCCAACACATGCACTCTTCTAATATCAATGACTTTTATATTTGGACAGTATTCAAAAAGAAAAGGAAAGTCCCACATCGTGTCAATGGATAAATCTTTATCTATTATTTTGTGAACTAATTTTCCAACCTTGATCAAAATTTTTTGTGGTGGTCTTTTAGAGATAGTTTTCCATAATTCATTATCGATATTTTTGTTTAGTTCTTTATTAAATAAATACAGTTCTTTCATGTCTTTTCTTGGTACCATCTTTATTATTTGTTCGATAAGTGGTGTGGTTAGTTTTTCAATTTAAGAATTTGTATTTCTAAATCTTGGTGAACTGTTTAAATTTCTGTGAATGAAGCATTGATTCGCCAAACAATGATCAGAAATTTAAATCATTGTTTAGTTTTTATCACTTTGTTTGTTTTTTATAGAGTGATCAATAAATTGAATCTTTCTAGACTGTAAACTTTTCTAAAATAAATGGCTCAATGTGAATATAATCGATTCATGATTTGAATGGAAGATTCGGTTTTCGATTATTCGAAACTTTAAATAAAATTTAGATTTACCATTGTGTTTGTTTATCAACAAATAACAGGTTTACACTGCACGTCAAAAGTGATTCAGTGTTTGGGGAATTCGAACTTAAATGGTAATTCATGAATGAGTAAGACTTCAAGCAAGCCAATACTCAAAGTTGAAAGTGGTGATTCAGTGTTTTGACGAATTTTTCAAAATTACAAAATTTTCATTATAGAACATTCTAAAATACCGCAAAATTGTTCATTTTTATTTCAAATCCTTAGCAGAAGGTATTAAGGCTTATTTAAATGACAAGAACATTGAAGAAAATTGAAACAAGAATTAACGAAATTGCTTTAAATGGAAAATCTTCAAGAAAAATAGCTGAAATTGTTGGACTTTCTCAAGCAACAGTGTCCAGAGTAATAAATAGAGTTGAAAAAAATACTCCAGAGCATATAATAGGTCGTCCTCTGGTCTTAGATAAGTATGATGAAAAATATATTGGAAGATTATCAACAAATGGTAAATGCACTACCTCTACAAAAATACAGCAAGAACTCAAGACCTATGCAGGAATATTTGCTTCTTCGAGTACTATAATGCGCATATTAAAACGTAGCAACATCGTATCTAGATACAAAAAGAAATACCCACAATTAAAAAAATCTCATCGTCGAGCAAGATCAGAATTTGAAAAAACACACAGAAATTGGGAAAATAAGGACTGGGATATGGTTATATGGTCAAATGAGACTAAAGTAAATCTAGAGGGATCTGATGGAGGTGATAGAACTTTCAGAAAAATTGGGGAACCACTCAGAGATCACAATATTACTCAATCAATAAAATTCGGTGGTGGATCAATTATGGTTTGGGGATGTATGCTTTCATCAGGTGTTGGGTGTCTTTGTAGAATTGATGGCAGTGTTAATGCTGGGATATATGAGAGTATTCTGGATGTCGAGCTGATGTATACAATTGACTTGTATGGCTTGGACAAATCTAAAATTGTCTTTCAAAATGACAATGCGTCCTCTCATACCGCTTCAAGTATAAAAAATGGTTCAAAAGAAAAGAAATAAAAGTAATGAGATGGCCTGCACAATCTCCTGACCTTAATCTAATTGAGCATCTATGGGATCATATAAAAAGAGAGCTAAAAATTCGACCACCATGTAAAGACAAAGATGAACTTTTGGTGAGAATTCAAGATATATGGAACAATATTTCAGCTGAAGTATGTCTTAAGCTTATTAGATCAATGCCTAGAAGTCTTGAACAGATCAGAAAAACCAAGGGTGGGCACACAATCTATTGATTTTTCATTTTTTAAAAAATTCTTCAAAACACTGAATCACCTACTTTCAACTTTGAGTAATATAACTCTATAAATATTTAAAGATATCTATAATATTTGGATATGTTATATACAAAGGTTGTATCTATCTACCATATGAGTATTGGCTTGCTTGAAGTCTTACTCATTCATGAATTACCATTTAAGTTCGAATTTTCCAAACACTGAATCACTTTTGACGTGCAGTGTATAAAATTCATGTCAAAAAATGTATTCAAGGCATGGGTTACGTAATCGATTTCTTATACCGCAAAGAATTCCCCGCAATCAAAAAAACCCAAAAACTGAAGATCAGCCATTTCATTCGGCTAATCAAGTTTCTATTATTGATATCTTTATTCAACTCTATAACAAGCTTGCACTTGATAATTCCAAAGAATGGCAATTTGGGAGAGACGTTTCTTCAATCACCACCCCATGTATTATCAATGAAGACTCTTAACACCGTGAGTGATATTATTAGACTGAAGTTTGTATACCTGCTGAAGAAATTAAAGACTTTAAAAACAAGTGATTGTGGTTTGGATTTTGAAATTTATTATCAATATCAGTCGATCAATATGTTCCAATCTCAGATCCAGATACCTTTTTTGTTTTATATCAATTGCAGTGACTTTATTCAAGCTATGAATATTTCATTAACAAATTTCAAGAACGAAGTATTTGATATGAATCTTGAAGATGTAAAAATTGATACATTAAAGAAATTAAAAGATAATATATTAATATTATATTCAGAAAAAAGTAAACTTATTAAATCAGTAACTAGCTATAATATACAGAAAGTCATAGAAATAGGGGATTTTCTTCATAATGTTAAAATCTTGCTAAAGTTGTTTGAGAATTTATACCAACATAAGCTGAGTAATATCAACAGAAATACCATTTTATAATTTAAAGATTTGAATCCCAGTAAAGCAGCCGCAAAGTATCGAGAAATTTTTCACTTGATACAAGATTACATTTTAAAAGATCTGACTCGCAATTTAATACATGAACTATTTTACAAGAATTTAAAATAGTAGATAAAGTTCAATTAACTCAGTCATTTATAGCTTTTATCTACTTGATACCTAGCTACAACCTAAATATGAAATCAACACTACAATTGATATATTCTGAGTTGTCAAATATCAAAGATCAACATCAAATAATAATACTATCATGTTTTTTAAACAAAAAATACTCGATACTTAAATCCCTTAAATTCGTGGAAAAGCCATTGAACATTTTGAAACAGAGATGGTCTGCTAAAGAAGAGTTGATATTACATGATTGGGCCAAATTAATAAGAAAAAGGGACTTCATCGCAATGTCAAAGTTCTTCACTATAAAGTCTGAAATAATTTTGCATTACATTCCAACAATAATAAGGATAGTTTATCATGACAATATACACAATTTCGAATTAGTCTCTAATTTCATCCTACATATCCCAGACTTAGAATTAAAATGTAAAACTTATTTGATATTCCTCCGAAAGGTCCAGAAAAATAACGATATCTATCATAATAAGATGATAAGATTTAGCTATCTAATTAAACAGTTCCTTCTACATGAAGAAAACATTGCTTGTTGTATTGAAGAGATTAAGCGAGTTATACCTGAGAATATATTAAAATTAACTTGGTTTTCAACTCTGAATTGCACTGTGAAGAATCTGGTCCTAAATGAATACATTAATAGCTCCGGTAATGAATTACGGATTTCGAAAACGCTAACACCAGCTGCTTATTAGAGCTTAGAATCTAATATAAGATATAAAAAAGTCCAAATAAAGAATCTAGAAACAGAAGAATATCTCCAAATAATGAGCATCAAGGATTAGATTGGAAATTGATTCCTAGACCAACTATATCACCATCATTTTATATTCGTAACAATGATATAGGAACATATTTAATCATTGATTTTACTTTATCTAATTTATCCAATGTTAGTACTCATTCTTTGGTTTTGGTTAAGGCTAATTGTCAACGTTTTATTTATACTAAGAATTGGGCTCTAAATTGAGTTTATTTTCGTTCAGAGTAGTCCATTTATTAAATAATTGGTTGAACAAGAGTGAGAATAATCTAAATTCATTAAAGATTTGGTTGAATTAAGAAGAAAATCAAAAAGGGACTACTCTGAACGAAAATAAATTGCCAATTGTGCTGCATAGACATTTTCAATAAATAAATTGCATACATACTTTATAACTGAAAATATATAAAGCCAAATTTATATAAGCTAATCATCAGGATATATAATCAATATTATTTTTGTCTGTTTGATTATATGGCACTTTATTTTCGTTCAGAGTAGTCCCTTTTTGAATCTTTGCTTAACTCAACCAAATTTATAATGAATCTAGATTATTCTCATTCTTAATCAACCAATTATTTAATAAGTAAGATGGGGACTACTCTGAAAGAAAATAAAGTCCCATATACATTACCCTTTCATTTCGACAAGATTATCTATTCCGGATCTATTTTCTATTAAAAATATTTTGATTGTCAAAAGATCGTTCTATTTTTCAAGAAGGATAATACAGTTTTCATGTAGCATCGTCCCCAATCCTTTGCCCTTTTCATTTGAATCCCCATTTCTTTCAATTGGAATTATAATGGACTGCATGTCTCCGTCAAGTTGTTTTATTTTTTATTGTTATCTTTCAATATTTTGTTCATGATTGAGAATGTACACAATCAAGAATTTCAAACTCGATTTTACACAATGGAGATGACACGATTTGAAGAGCATTTCTGGGTAACCTTTCCAACTAAACATGATTAGGGAAAAGATGATAGAGGTGTAGAAGTATTATTAAACAAGATGAGGAGAGGTAAACAAGCCAGCTTAGAACTTAAATCCCTCATCTCTCTCCGGTAATTAATCCTTAAATTAATTTTCATATAGGATTCAATTGGAGGAAGAATATAGCCGCAAATTAAACAAGATAATAAAACAAGAACTGATTAAATATGGTGAGGCTCTTAGTAATACTTTGGATAACGCGTTGATAAAGTTGAAATGCGAATTGGAGAACATTTCGAGTTATCATATTACATTAGCTAATTTGGCTAAAATTAAATTAGAACAACCTCTAAATACCTTTATAGCGAATCAAAGAGATAGAAGGAAAACAGTATTATATATTTTTTATATTTTTAGCAAGCCATGGTGATTGAGAAAAGCAGTAAGATGAAATCCCTAAAACATTCTCAATTAATTAAAGTAAATCCTAATGGAATTTATGGAATTTAGGTTAAAGATAGATATTTGAATGAGAAAAACAAGATACAAAACTTAGAATTAAATCTAACTTCACTGACAGGCAAAGACTTAGAAAAAGTAACCCACTTTCAAATAACACAAAGGCGCAACAAAAAATAGACAGACTCCATCAATTAGGTAACCCTGTTTAAATGGTGTATATTATTTTAGAATTAGAATACAACCATTGTATTGAAGATGTGAAAACAGTAACCAAACAATGGAACACCGAATGGTCTCTGGTTTGTAAAGAAATACAAAAAATGGAAATTGATCGTATACAATTCACTAAAAAGACTTTGCAACAATTCATACAATTATTAAAAGATTGCTCTAAATTAGAAATCAAGGTATCTCCAACCCAACTCAAGTATTTTGTGTAGAGTTTAGACTCTGTTAATGAGATATTGGATTTAATTGATGAAGTACAAGACTTGAATTCTTTTGTGACCGATAGAGCCACCGGAACAACTCCAGAATATTTCTTTTCTGATGTTTCCTCATCGTCTCCTCCGCCCTCGAATGTTGCAGATCAACATCATTATGTACAAGATAAAAGACCTGAGGTGCCAGTTAAGGAAGGCAATAAGATGGTTGGATTGTTTAAAAAGGCTCTTGGTGGTATCAATAAGTCACCCCAATCCACTTCACTAATATCTCCTAAAAACCAAAAATCATCAGAAGAAAATATTGTGATTAATACCACTGTACAAACCAAAAATACCGAATTGGAACGAGAAGATTTCAAACCCTATTCAGATCAAGATGATTCTATTAAAATTAGTAGGGCTTGTTCTTATAATATTGATGAAATTGCTGCTGCTTTAGATAACACCGTTGTAAATCCGCCTATGCAAATGGCAGAATTACCAGAACTGAACTCAGTAGGAAACCCGATCTCATCACATCCATCCCCACTCGAAACGGAAGGCATTGGTATTAAAGACCAAGGTAGTTTCTTGGTTAAAGTTGTTTATGATTATTCAAAACAAATGGAGGAAGAAATTTCTATCGAAAAAGATCAGATTATTAAAGTTATCGAAGTTTATGATGATGGTTGGTGGGATGGCATTTTGTATAATTCTTTAACTCAAGCTAAAGATCCTTCTAATCTTGGTATCGTGAGAGGAGTTTTTCCTTCGAATTTTACTTTACCTTTATAATAATTTGTTTCTATTTCTATAATTGCCGATTCTGTTTTGATTGTTTAGTATATAGAGTAGTATCAACTACTTTTGTATATTAACATTAGTAAATAAATGGTAATATCGTCCTAGTAGCCCTTAAATGACAAATGTCTTTAAAACTGTAAAAATGATTTAATAACTTAAAGAACACAAGGTAAATAACATGAATGGTAAATATTCCTTGTATTCTTGGTTAAACAAGGTGGATTTTCTAGTATAAATACCTGATTTATGACTTTCAGCTAATTTGAATTCATTCAAATATATAGCCCTATTTAACCCATTTAAATACAGAATCATATTTCGTAGTAAATTGTACCTCTTTATTTCTAAAGAGTAATTTAATATTTTAACCAGCCTTCGAGTTCAATTCTACAGTATCATTATTGAGAATATTGTTCAATAATGTCCCTTTTGTGCCAATAGGAAGGCCATTTATTCGTGGTAAATGCTCCTTGCCAGACTTTTCAAATCGGAAGAATTGCATAAAATTGAGGAAAGGTGATAACTTACAATAGAATAGCTTTTCATCTCCTTCATTGATGGTTATGCAGTAATTGACGCCGAATTTGTTCATTTTTAATTTTAGCTCACTTTGAATTTTTCATTCATTTTTGAAATTTTTTTGTTTTCTTTCCTTTTATTTCTACAGATTATTCTTTTGATCGCTAAGCAAAGAGTTTAACTCAGAAACAAATCAATATCATAATTACTAAGTGATTTATCAAAAATACGATATATATTTATTTCGTATTTTATTTTCAAAATCCCAAACATATCTAAGTAGGAAAGGTTCCAATGTTTCTTTCAAATACAAAAGGTTTATAAAGAATCTAAGTTTAATATAAAGAATAAAGAGTGAACAATATAAATGGTAAATATAGTTTATATTCTCTGTTAAACAAAGTGAATGACATTTCTCCAAATAGCAATTTAGAACTTTCAGCTATTTTAACACTATCTAAATATAAAGCATATTTTACGATCCCATTAGTGACCCAATTGAATACTTTACCATCTTGTGTAGTGAATTGTGCTGAATTGCTTCTATAAACCAAAAGTATATTCAAACTATCCTTAGCGTTTAATTCAACTGTTTTATAAGTGAGTGTATTACTTAGTAAAAACACTTTTGGCTCCAAATGGTGCACCATTTATTCGAAGAAAATGCTTCTTTTGCCATCTTCAAAGCGGTAGAATTACATCAAATCATGACTGTATAATATCACATAATTCTCGCTTATTGTTATAGAATTATTGAGTTTGGTTTTATTCATCTTCAATAATAGGTTTCTCTTTTTCATTTTTATCTTTTCTGAATTTTTTGCTTCTTTTATAGCTGCATGCGCTTATTGACTTTTTTCAAGCAAGACTTATACTTTAGAAGATGCTACATATTAAACATTTTATAATAAATTATGATTCTTTTATATCCACTCTTGAATGACATCGCATTGAAATGAAAAATATTAAAAATGTTGAATACATTCAGGTAAATTCTGCGGAATACATCTCATTTATACTAGGAAACATCCCTCGGTTCAATCTTACAGGATAAAGCTATTTCGAAAAGGTTCACTAATTGATATAGTGCTTTTCTATATCGCACTTAAAAAGCTTTTTTTGAAGTAGTTTTCAGTGCAAAATTAAGCTGAGAGGTAAATGAGATGTGTTCTACGGAATTTGCCTACATTTATCCGAAAAATTCAATCAATATTACAATAAAAATTTCAAAACTTACATGAATTGTACTATTTTAGTTTATAGCATGTCCGGGAAATAGGAAGATTGAATAAAATTTGCATTTTTAGTTAAATAACCAAATAAAATAAACAAGGTTTAATAAAAAGTCAAATAGCAATTTAGGCTTCTAAGAAATAGCATCCATTGAACCTGTTATACCTTTATGTCCAATTTTTATAAGGTTTTTGTAGGCATGGTTCATGCAGCTTATTCCTATTTCTGCGGCTGTTTCGGATGTTATTTTGGACCAAATTTGCTTGAACCCTCTTAAACTTTTTGGCGTATTTCAAAGTGCCGAATATTTTCTTTTATAATTTGACCACAGCATTTCAATTCCTCTGGCCTGTGGTACATTAGGTGGGTTTTTATCTTTAGCCACAAATTCTATATTTTTTGAGGTCAAGTAGTCGGTCACAATTGTGGCGTAATGAATCGAAGCAAGATCAGGCCAAAACAAAACATCTTCAAATTCGTGATATTTAAGGATAAATATAACTAATCTATTAATGATGCATTCTCGAAGGTAGGTTTCTGAATCCAGAGTACCTTCTTTAATATATGAATCCAAAACATTTCCAAATTCGTCAATAGGTTGCCAAATCAAATATTTCTTGGGAAAGTTGGACAGAGTCTTGTTTTTTATATGATAATCTACATCTTTTGGGTCTTTAGAATGATAAAGAGTGCATCCTGGAACTTGAGTAGGATCAAAGGAACATAAGTTTCGTCATCTAAAATAAGGGTTTTGCGTTACTGATTTTGATAAACATGTCACCATCCAGCTTTCGCTCTACTTTCCAGGTTTCTTTATATACTTTGGAGCTTTCTTTCTTGTCCTGGCTTTTATCCACAACCTTTTTACCTTAATATCAGATACAGTAGACTTTGGCATATTAAGTTTACTTTCCACATTCCTTACAAAAGTTCTTAGGTCCTTCTTGAAATTTTCTCTATAGATTTTGCATTAAAAATTGATTTTTTGGATACTGGCCGCCCTGAAATATTTTTGTAACTTACTCGGCCATAATCCTCATATCTCTTTATTATTTATATATCGTTTGTTTTGGTGCACATTCTCGCACAAAGTGCTCGACAGTCATTTTCTTACTATTTTTAGCAACGTTTTTATAAAGGTGAATAACACGCGTTGCAAAGCCTTCATTTTTTATACGATTCATTTGGATTCAAAGATTTAGTTAGAATTCTGGTTATATAATTATTTTGTATTTAGTGTAAATTTATATAAATATTTAGAAAATTGGCCACTTATAATAAAAGTGTGGCAAAATCAATCATGGAATTTATTCTCCCTATTTCCCGGACATCTTATATATCTCTTCAAAAGTGAAAATATAAGTTTAATAATGAATTGAACAAAGCATTGTCAACATAAAAGGAAGATACGCTTTATGTCCCTCGTTAAACAGGATAAATGTTCTTGAAAGAATGCTAGTTCTACGACTTTCAGAAACTTTAATTTCTCTAACATACAATCCATTTGTAAATATCTTTCACCTACCAATTTATATATAATTCCATTCTTTGTGGTAAATTGTATACTCTTGTGTTTAATTCGCAGCAAATATTTATATCGAGCTTCAGATTCCAATTGAACGGATTTATTTGTGAGAAAATTTGTAAGTACGGAATTCTTGGTATTTTATAATTTTCCGTTCATGTGTAATAAAGATTTCTTTTTCCAGTTGCTATAGAATTAGGGCGTTCCGCGCAAAGAGGGGCTCGAATTTTGTTTAATCACTCCTTTAATAATATACTAATGATACCAAGTCTTTTAAATTAATTTACATATATGACAAGCTTTATTTATAAATAATTATATTTTGAATATTATCATGAATAGCTTGAAAAAATTAAAAGATTCAATTTCAGATAAAGAACAGCGGATTTTCATCAAATTTGGCGTAATCCTGGGACACAGTTCTGGGATAATTCATAAAGATTTAGTTGAATCAGTTGAAAATAGTGCCTATAAACTAAATACAGTCAAGGATTTAGTTACTAAGCTTAATAGTAGCTACAATGTGGTCGAAGATAGCCGAGGAGGCGATACAAGTGATGTCTCGAAAAAAGAAAATGTAATAGATGAAATTAAAGAATTGTTGGCCCAAACTAGAACATGATCTTGCATCGAACTTTCCATGGGGGTGAATTGTAGTAAAACAACAGTATTTCGATATTTAACAGAAGATTTACAAATGAAAAAACTATTAAGTAAATGGGTACCTCATTTTCTCACGGATGAACAAAGAGTACATAGAGTATTAGCATGTAAAAACAATCTACAACGCCTATTACAACAAAATAGCCTACTTAATCGAACTTTGGCAATATATGAAATTTGGGTATCTTTATACATGCAACCCCACGTGACCAGATTCGATCTTGGAGAAATAAGAATGAAGACCCACCTGAATTTGTACTTCAATCTAAATATGAAAGAAAGAGAATGCTAATATTAGCAATGGATTTTCAAGGTGTTGCTTATTGGAAGCTCTGTGCTCCTAAAGAGACTGTAAATTCAGATGTCTATAAAAACTTCGTAATTGAATTATTAGACAAATGGTTACCTGATAAGAAATTTAAGGCACTTATAATATTACATGATAATGCTAGGCCACATAAATCAAATCTTAGAAAGCAGTATTTTATTGATGAAACTATTCGGGTTTGGGATCATCCTCCCTATATCCCTGATATTAGTCCACCTGATTTCAATTGTTTTGGACAATTAAAGAGGAAGTTAGAAGAGAATATTTACGACGATTGGAATGAACTAGAAATTCAGCTAGAAAGTGCAATTCAAGAGCTTAATGCTAAAGGTTTTATGAATGGTATCCAGAAGCTAGCAGAAAGATGGATAAATGCAATAGATGCAGAAGGTTCATATCTATAAACATACTAATTTTCAACTTTTTATATTTATTAATAAACTTTTTATTTAAAAATTTTCGAGTCCCTGTTTGCTCGAAACGCCCTAATAATAGAACTTCATAGAATTGACACTATAAAGGATCCATACAATAAAATAACTTTTCACCATCTATGCTGATAGTTATGCCAAATTTCTTGGTTTTAACTTTAATTGATGATGATTTCTTGCTTCTTTCATTTTTAAAGAATTTCTATTGATTTTTTATTGCTACGTAATTATATTTTTACGGTCAGGCAGAATTCACAATTAAAAAGTATATATTTAACGCTTTTAATAATTTAAACATTTTTAATTAAAATAAATAACTATATAGAAAATTTAATATATATTTTATTATATTTCATTTTCCTGAAATCAATTACATAAAATTTAAGTTTACAAAACGGATTTTACAATAAACTTTATGTAAAATAGTTTAAGGCTACCAAAACCTATAAATTGTATATAATTTTAATTACTAACATATTTACCAATTTAGCTGCTTTCGCTGTCATAAAAGTGAGATACTGTCGCGGTTCTTTGTGTACATCTGATAATAGAATTGTCGTTTTTGGATTAGTTTGAAAACTTAGTTATTAAGTATTAAATTGATTATTTATATAATTACTATTTCTAAAATTATATATAAATAGTATAATCACTTACTTTGAAAGTAATAATAAGTTGTTCATGTTCGCGACTTAATAATACAGTCCCAGATAAAATGATATTTAAAAATATCGATTATTTATTGAAATATTTAATTCTTCCTCAGCTTCTATTTTTTCTACCATATCCTCAACTTCTTTAGGAAACTCTTTTACAAAACAAGAAACAATCAAAGCAAAGATAGAAGAAACCCCATATAATACCCAATTAATAATTAATTGAGTCATATAATCTACACCTACACTATCAAGCCTCCAAGAAATAGCACCACCAGCTGATTGTATTCCTTTGTAAAAGCCTGAATATCTTGCCAATTTGTTTGTATCGTTTGACAAAGACCCCATGAGCCAGTAAGACCAACTTTGGACTAATGCATCACTTAATCCGAAGACTGAATATAATATAAATGGTCCTATGAACCGAACTTCTGTGAAATCAATTAAGCTTTTTGGCGGACTTTCCCGAGAGTAGGTGAATTGAACGAATAGGACTCCTATCCAAGCCGCCATCATAAATAAGGTAGTGATTGCTAGTCCAGAAATAGCCCTCGATCTTTTGCTTAATCCTTTGCTATCCAGTAACACACCAAATAAATAAGATGCAAGCATTTGAGCAGCCCAGTAGAATGAATTGTTTAAACTTCTTGTTCGAACGCTAAAGAGTATAGAATTAAAAGCGGTGAATTGGTAAGTGTAGAAAAAATTCGAGGCAATAAAGATTGGGATCAATAACAACATCCTCCATTCTATGAATACTTTTATTACTCCCAAAAGTTCTGTTTTAATGTCTGTAAACTTGTCCATTTCAACTTTTGAGCCATCAGATCTGATGACGTCTTTAGGATTTTGGACAAAGAAGGAGAGAAGAGATCCAACTGCCATCAGCGAGATAAAAGCAATATAAGTTGAATTAGTAACTCCTTTTGCATCATTCGAATAATTCAGTACAAAAGAGATAGCCCCGCCTATCATACCTCCGAGGTTGAAGATGATCCAGAAGATTCCAATATATTTGCCTTTTTCCGCAGGGGTTGGATAAGCCATCATTAGTGCTCCTTGAGCGGACCATAACATCGCAGCCCCAATACCTAATAGAGCCCCCGAGATAACCACAAAACAACGAGACTGAATATGATTGTACATCATGAGAGCGATCGAGTACAACACATACATCAGAGTTCCTACAAATATTGTGAGTCTTGGTCCGAGAAAGTTGCTGATTGGTCCTCCTAGGATCCCAAAGATCGTGAATGTAGAGTACAGTGCTGTGTTTCCGTCACTCATTATGCTGGTGTCTACTTGTCCCCCTCCACCTATCCCGTTCAAGGTATTAAACATTCCTGGACAGCAGAAACAGATGAAGCCAATTAGTGTATTTTGGGCGAACCCTGTTTTTAAAGATTTTAAATTTAGTTTGGAGATTGAAAGAGAAATAGAATCGGAGTTTAAAGATTGCATTTTCGCGATTTTCATGTTGTTTTACATTTTATTTATATTGTCTGCTGGAGTAAAATGTGATCATTATTACTCAAGAAAGTAATCATTTCTATTATACGCATTTAAATCGTACACCTACGTAATTATGAGAAAAATATTAAATGAGTTAATCATTACATTATTTCCACATCTCTATTTAAATTTCCTTTGATCTGTGCACAAAATTAATTTCCTCCTTATATCCATTACAGAAAAACAAAGAAAATAATCTATATGTCTACATTCACAATACTACCGACTTATATTAAAATTGACCATTTATAACCATGTCACAATTAATAAGATTTAATATCCTATTTATTTAAACTTTGAATTTTGATCAATCTTCTCAGAAATCAGAGCAAAGCATCGAGAAGACCAATTAAGATCAAACAACTGAATTAATTTCGAATTCTTTGTATTAGGATCCGAATTTAAAAACAAAAGTCTATCCAACAATATAATAGATTCAATAATCATTCCCAAAAGTGCTTGTAATGTCCAAATAAATCCAATTTTCTTCATCTCACCTAAATGAGGTATATAATATTTTTCTTCTAATTCTTTAGTATCAAATGATATATCTTTAAATTTAGTCTTCTTTAACGCATCTGTGACATAAGAAGTAAAATTGTTGCTGGATTTATCTCTCAATCTCCCAATAATAGGTATATTTTCATCTATTTTGATTAATCCATTGTTAATCATTAATTTCTATAAAGTTACATTTTTGAAAGATACATGTAATAGTGCTCTAAAATAATGCTTTTTAAAGAATAAAAAGCAATTCTGTGGATTTTGAGCCCAAATAAGAGGAGTAGAACAAGACATCCTAAATGCATGTTGAGAAAATTGGAACCCTATAGATTGGGAAAATGTCGATAATGGGAAATCTAAAAGGTTATATAAAATTTTAGCTACCTTCATTATTTCCTTCTTTCAAAAGGTTGTAACAGCATGAAAATAATATGGTTTTTCTGGCTTTTGCTATATCTAAAAAGAATTTTAACAAATAAACAGATAGAGAACCACAAGCATGCAATCCAACTACCAAAAAACCATCATCTGAAATGAAAGGTTCGATTTGATCTATAACTTTTTGAGTATCAGAACTTATAGTACATAAAACATGTTTTACATTATCTTCTTTGCCCGATACTAATTTATCAAATTTTCGCCCTAATCTATCTTCGATTTTATTGGCACCTTCTGTATTGACTATATTCCCTTCTAATGCGATCACTTTGCGGTTTAATTGATATGCTAAGATACGACTTAAATAGCCCTATCTATTAGAATATATTTTTAATTACTTGTCCTGATCCGAAATCGATTATTTTGGTATCTTTTGTGGTAGTATTATGAATATAATTTGTTAAAATGTCAACTTCTAATCTTTTCTTCGTATTCATTCTAACTAGAAATTCCTTTTGTATTTCAATATCTTTTTTCATATCTTTCTATTTTTAAACATATTATTGGAGTAATACTTTTTCTGGTTCATAATCTTTGGTATTTGTATGTAGCGAAAGATCGAAGCATCCTTTAACAAAATCTACAATATCTATAGGCGTGTCTTCCTAAAAGATATGAAATCAATAAAATATTTAAAGATACCGATACTATGCCAAATGAAGCTATGTTCATTAAATCTTCTAAGCTATAATCTGCATTATTTATATAATCCAACCAATTTTGTGGTATAACTTCTGAATGATCTAAAGTAAAGTGATTCACTACTCTTAATTTAGTTATCCATTGATATTTTTTGTAAAATTCTATCATCATTTCAATCTTTTCCTTATCTTTCATTTTGTTATTCGAAAAATCTTTTTGATATTAGGTTAATTCAGCAAAATAGAGAAGCGAGTAACAAATATGAATCAAAATTGTAACTTTTATAAGTTATCTATAGAAATACATTACATTCGATATTTTAAAAATTTAATGAATATTGGTTTACTTTGAACATAAAGTTCGAGAAAAACACTAGAGTCGAATTTTTCTTGAAGAACTAAGGATTTAGATAAAGTACTTTGTTATCTTAAATAATATAAATAATCCAAAAAGTATATATTTTCAGGAATTCGAATTGTTGATCAGATTGTGACGTGTAAAATGCAAACCATGCAGATGATGACGAGGTCTGAAATTTCAAGATGGAAGGATTGGCGGTAGAGCTACAAGAAACAATAATCAAAAGAAACTCAAATATTGAAGCCAAAGAACTAAGTCAATTACACTCCAACATCAAAGCTATAACTAATACAATCATATGGAAAACTCTAACCAAAATACCAACTATTAAAATATTGGAGAAGTATAGCAATCAAGTGAAAGTTGTGAAATTAGACTCGATAAATAGAGAAAATATAGATTTGATACAATTATATTGCTCAAATCTCAAAGAAATATCATTTTTAGATCCGAAATTACCCAATAATACCTCCATCTTATCTTGCCCATCTCTTCTGTATTGCATTACGAATCCCGAAATCAAAGTTAGAGAAATTAGATGTTATAAGTTAGATGAAGAAAATTATGATATAGTTGATGGATGTAGACCCTTGAAATTTCACTTTCAATATCGCTCAGATTCTAAAATAGATTACTCATTTCTAAAGAAATTGATTGTTTTTCATACTTTTGAAATTGACCATTTCTTATCAATAATATCGAATGTACTTGTATCATTTAAAGAGCCTTCTCATATTAAAGAACTCATAATCAATTGTAGAACATCCTTTTATCAAGATAACGAAAGCAGTTTATTGATGATTAAGAGTTTTGTTGCATTAGAAAGATTAGAAGTAAAATGGAGCATAAGTAAGAATATAATTTGCTTAGATAATAATTTGAAAAGTATGAAGAAGTTGATTCTTTCTTATGTCGATGGAGATTTAGTTTCTTCAATCTTTAACTCAATGTCACAACTAAAGGTCTTTAAATATGGCTGTGATTACACCAATCCTAATCCTGATACATTAATAAATAAGCCACTAAAACTGCGTTGTTTAGGCTTTAATGATTGTACGATAGACATACAGCCAAGTGATCTATACAGAGGAGTTAAAGGATTAGAAATTTATGGAAGTGAATGTAAATTTGATAAAAACAACTTTCCTAGTTTACTGAAGCTGTCTATCAAATATGAAATGTTTAAATATTTTAGGTGGGACTTGAGTTTTGTTTATTTGTTCATTCATCATTTTTCTCTTTCTGAGGAGGACATGGAGGTTTCAATTTTATTTAAGAAGTCTCCTTTGAAGTATGTAGTTTTCATTTGTTTCGAAGAGCCTGAAACGTTGTTATTATTGAATAATGCTATGAGAAGTGCAAGTAATAATAAGAAAGGAAAGTTTGAAGATTATCAAAAGAAGATATTGGATGGGAAGTGTATAAAGAAACAATATTGGTCAAAAATGTTTTTAAATCTAATCAAGTTTTCTTTTCATTCAAATGATTTGGACTTCTTTTTTATTCCTTTTAAAGACGGGACTGATTTTTTCTAAATTGGTGGGATTTCAGCATTGTGACGCCAATTCTTTTTATATGGCACAATATTTTTGAAACATTATTCTAATTGGTCGAGAAATTTTGTCCCATATTTATAAAATTGTTTTTATCCACTTTTTTAAAGTTTAAAAATTGGTAAACAAAATCAGATTGCAATGATTCCAAAATCAACCCACAACTGCACTACATTTATTCCATTTACAACGAAAATTCAAAAACCAATATAACAGGGTTTTTACACTCATTGCTGTTCATTCTCTTGAATATTGAATTTCTTTTTAAAACTACGTCTAGTCATTGACTGGATTCCCTCTTCATGTGGGTGCGTTTGATTAGAAAGGAGATGAAATAAGAGTTATCAGGTAATGAATACAAAAACATATATCAAACACATGCATGTTGAAATTTAGTGGTCAGTAAAATTACCCTTTTCCAGTTGTACATTATTATGAAATATGTTTATTAATATTAAAGGAAATGTAAATTTAATTCCTTTGAAGGGCATTGATCGTTCTTTCACTAAATTTGATGGATTTTAAATCATTTATAAACTTGTCTTCTTTGATATCAACAAATCTATTGATAAGATTCTTTCTACAATCAGAAGAGTATAAATAAGGTTCCAAGTAGCCTAAAACCAACAAAGCAGTTTTCAAGATGACAAGATCATAATTAGAAATAACAAGATCATCAACAATTTGATTAACGCAATCTAGATTCAATTGATTTATAAATAGATTAGTTATCCAATTTAGAAGGAAATATTCGGTATTAAGTTGTAAGTTTCTAAAATTCTTATAGAGATTTGGTAAATGAAGTTTGAATTCAATGTTAAATAATTCGATATAATCAATCATCTATAAATAAATTAGTTAATATTTGGGTTACCGATGAGTCTCTCTTTAAGAAACTTTTCATGATTGGCTTCTCGATAGTATTTTGAATACAAATGAAGGTTTCAAATTCGTCCATATTCAATAAAAACATGGATGTTAAATTAGAAATGTTCAGATAAGAACTAGTAGGATTAAGTGCACTTGATGCGTTTAGGACATTCAAGATTGAGTTATGAAATGGCTGTTCTTGTTGGAATAAATGGAGTTGAGTTTGACAATTGTTGATGTCCATTAATATCAGTTTCTCTTTTTGTTCAAGTTGATCTGTATATGCACCATCTTTTTGTTCTCTTCTCTTTAATAGAAACTCATAGGTTGCTTTATCCAAGTTCGATTTGGATAAAAATAAGTACCAAATTTCACCTCTATAAGCGGATGTCAATCCATTTGCTGAGTAAAATTCTTGGATCTTTTTGATTTCATTGGATTTGATCAATTTAGCAAGTTTTTTATTCTTACTCTGGATAGCGATTTCTCTTTCTTTAATAGTTCGTTCCAACTCTTTTGCTTTCTTAATTTCTTTACGATAAGCTTCTTTCATCATCTCTTCGAATTGTTTAAGATGTTTTCGTTCTTCTTCTGGTGATTTAGGAGGAAGAGTAGGTAATCTTGTTTTATTAGTAGTGATAATATTGTAATCAATCTTCTCCAAAGTAAAGAAAGTTCGAATAGCTTCAGTAGGAGATTGTTTCAATACTGTTGAGCTGGGTAAATGTTCAGATTTGTTCTTATCTAATATTTTGAATGACATATTATTATTTGATTTTTGTTTCCAATCATTACTTTTATATTGAGTTCTCGATTTCAATTTCAAGCTTTGTAAAGTGCATGAAAGTTAAAGTCTGGTTTACCAAGAAAATCCATCTTATTATTATCCTCAAAAAATTTACAACTACACTATAAGTTTTCAACAATTTAATTTATATATTTAAATTTGTTATTTCTCTAATAGATATTGGTAATTTTGTGTTCTTTTCTATGCTCTCCTGATTTTTACAATGTTTATGCGCATAAGATTATCTGTAAAGAGAAATTGATCGCGGATTTCCGTTAGCCTCCATACACATTTAATAAAACAATTTACAAATATGTAAATTTTCTATTTAGCTAAATAAACTATCATTTGAACCACCCGTCTTTTTGAGAAATTAGCATTCTTGTTGGTCAGATCCTTCAAACTTCGACTAAAAAATCAAAGGTTATAAAAATACAGCCTTGTATTTGATTCTCTTTTATATTATCCCTTTAAAAAAATCACGGCAAATAGAGAATTCTAGTCTTCTACTTTACGATGATTAAGAAATAAATATTTTTCTACTCAACCTTTATAATCATAAGTTCTTGAGTAATGTGCTACAAAGTCAATGTTTTGAAATTATTATATTTCAATTGATCTCGAAGTTTGGAATCAATAGTTTAAGTTTTTGTTGCTAATATGGCGATTTTAGATAATAAGGTGTGGATCGTTATTCCTGTCCAATTTTATAAATTTAAATACAGACAAATTATGTGATTTTTGAAAATAAACTTTATTAAATTAAAGCAATAAAATTTTAATATATTTTATTTTTAAAGAATGAGAACGATTGAAAATCAAAACAGGGCAAATGCAATCTGTCACTATTAACGAAAATATTGCTTCTAAAAAGACGACTAGACACTTTAAAGAATAAGTACAAAATTATACATAAGTCTGTAGAAGAAATAGGTACTTCTATTTATAAAAAAAGTCCTACTAAAATAATCACTTCTAAAGTCAAAATGAAAATACCAAAATGTCCTTCCACATATTTCGAGGAGAAATGTATATAAACACTTTAAAAATGAAACACTAAATTAAATATATTTTATATATATATTGTTTATTTTAAAAATAAATATTACGCTTCTTATTATTTTAGTTTTTTGACAGAAATAACGGGCCACACCTTATTTCTCTATTCAGTAAAGATATGTACCATTAAAACGCATGAAATAAAAATATCATAAACCAAAAGCGATAATGAGATTTAATCCATTCTTTCAAAACAAGGACGACAATCATCATTGTTTACCAAAGTATCGACAGTATCATCAGGACAGCCATCAAAAACTTTTCCATTACAAGACCAATGAGTACCATGATACTTCCAACAAGGAGGACAAAGTTTTCCATAACAAGGACGTGAGAAATCATTATCTTGATAACATGATTCAATAGTACGATCAGGACACTTAGTTCCTTTTTCATCGTGCTTCAAGATAATATTGCCATGACCAAGCATATGGACAGTCTTTTCACTAGCATGACCAAATCTATATCTATATTCCATACAATATAAATTTGTTCCGTATCTTCTTACTTCATCGTGATAACAACCGCCCTCTCTATCGATGCATCGCCAGAATCCTTTTTCATAATCAAATCTCCAACAATTAGGACAATAGCCTTTAAAGCATCTAATGCATTTACTACCTATACAATTTACCTGGTCTGGTACGCAGAAATCCTTTTCAAAATTAGGACAAGTATTGTGTTGAATTTTCGGATCTTTACAACCATAATCACCACCTCCATATTCCACTTCTCCACCGATGCAATATGCACCACTTTTTTCAGTACAAAGCCATTTTCTATCGCTAGTATCAAAATACCAACAAGGAGGACATTTACCATCTTTTGCTGGTGTACATTTCTCATTATTTTTTTTATAACAAGTATCATGTACATAAGGACATGGTACTTCTCTTATTCCTTCTAAACTAAACATGGTAAAAAAAGTTACTATCAATCTATTCATTTCTTATGAATCAAAAATTGCATTCTAGTTTTTATATCTTTCTGATGTCTTACTTGATGTATTCTTATTGGGTCTTATCTGTCAATCTTTAATTGGCATTCAAATATTCTTTTTCATAAAATGCATTTATGATTTAAACCGTTAAGTCATTGCATATAATGTATGTCATTTTTACAATCAAATCGACAGTTAGATCATGTAGAGTTTGAAATTACAGCCTGGAGGCTGGCCCCTTTACGCTTTGATAAATCAAGTGAATGAGAGATAACACTCAAGTTTTTATAATATGTCAATTTTATGGATATTTCATTCATTTTTGATCAAGGAAACATACAAGAATGTAGACAGCTAAAAATCGAATTGTTAAAACAGAAAGTCAAGAATTCCTATTCTTTGACATCATAATCACAAGCTAATAACAATTGATGTATTATGGTCTCCACATCTTCTTTATAATATCCTGCTTAGGTTAAACATTGACGTCAGTTATAGAAAATGCCACTTTAGTATTTCGGCTATTGTTTTTACCATTAAAGTTTTTCCTATCCCAGCAGGCCCTAATAACAATATATTGCTTTTATCAAATTGGAAATCAATCTCTATATTGGGAGGTATAACTTTGACCTCGAAGAATATTAAATCAGATGGATGTTCTAAAATATCTATTTTTTAATATACTTTTTCCAGGAACTTCAAGCATTTTGTTCTTTTCGAATCTATTTTTGTGATAATGTTGATGTATTGCTACAGATATTCTTCTCTTACACTTTCTCGCCCTATTATATATTATCTAAGTATTTCTTTATCTAAAAGGTATAAATGGTTGATACCAATTTAGGTGTGTTCAACTTATTTTCTAAGCTATTGTTCATATTCAATCTAAAGAGTTTTATCTGATCTTTTATATTCATTACATAAGTATTTCAAATAAAGTATATTTAACTGATTGTCTGCATGTATGTGTCAATAAGTTTTTATATTCAATAAAAATTGATAAATACCTCCAATTGGTATAATGCTAAATACAATTGCAGTCACAATATTAGGATAAAACTATATACAGTGTAAAGATTAAATAATTATCAAATATATGCAGATATTATTATTTGATAAAATTTTTACAATAACATCTATGACAGAAATGATACAAAGTATAAAACTTAAAATATTCCAAAAATAAAGGATGAAAACAGAATATTATTAAAACAAACATTATATATCAAGAAGTACCTTCCTTAACATTTAAACAATTTATAGAATGGTCACCAAAGTACTTAATCTTATTATGGTCTTTAACTCCATCTTCATCGATCAAAATACTTTTAACATCTGAATAAGGGGTTTCATACATAGCAGTAACCAACAAATTTTCTAATATTCTTCTTAATCCTCTAGCACCAGAATTTTCATTTAAAGCTTTTAATGCGATTTGTTCAATAGCTTCAGATGTAAACACTAATTCAATTCCATAAACTTCAAACAATTTTATGTATTGCTTGATTATTGCATTCTTAGGTTCAGTGAGTATTTTGATCAAGCTTTCTTTATCAAGAGCATTTGTGCTTATAATGATCGGTAATCTACCTACAAATTCAGGTATAAAACCAAATTTGTTTATATCCTCTGGTTCGATCTTTTGTAACCAATTATAAGACTGCTTCTTATAAGTAGCTCCGAATCCAATATTCTAAAAAATATAAATTAGACTGATACCGATTTCACATTTAATCTTGTTTCTACAATCGTCTTCAAATCCACAAAAGCGCCACTCAAAATGAATAATATATTAGTAGTATCGACATAATAAGTAGGAGCTTTATTGGCTCCGATAAAGCTCTTATTTTTATCCTGGATACTAACAGTAGTTCCTTCCAAAATCTTTAATAAGCCTTGCTGAACACCTTCGCCAGAAACATCTTTCGTTTGACGGGCATCAGGGTGTTTCGCAAGTTTATCGATCTCATCAATAAAAACAATACCAGTTTCTGCTCGCTTCACATCGTTACCACAACCTATCAATAATCTTTGTATTATCGTCTCGACATCCTCACCTACGTAACCTGCTTGAGTTAAAGATGTTGCATCCGTTATTGTGAATGGAACTTTTAGCATCTCAGCTATAGTTTTTACTATTAGCGTTTTGCCTGTTCCAGTAGGACCTAATAACAATATATTACTTTTATCAAATTGAAAATCCATCTCTACAAGATTAGAAGAACTAGTAATAGAATTCAGAGGTGATGATGCAGATGATAAGAATTCTTCTAAAATTATCAATCTTTAAAATACTATTATCTAATAAGTTGAGTTTTTTATATTTATTGATTTGAATTTTATGATAATGTTGATGTACTGCTACTGCTATCCTTCGCTTACATTCTTCTTGTCCTATTATATATTCATCTAAATATTTCTTTATCTAAATAAAAAATTAAATTGATCAATAACTAATTTAGGTGTATTCAAATTATTTTCTATGCTATTATCCATTTGAAATCCGGATGGAAACTCTTTATATTTGCTATTATCTGAAGAATTGATAAATGGGCCTGGTTTATCAACTATAATATTATATTAGGAGGATGCTACTTTTGGTTCTTATTGGTAGTTTGGTTGCTCTTTTTGAGAGCAATTGGAGCTTTGTGGAATTCAATTTAAGCATTTCACAATTTATGTCAAATCAGAAATTAGATAAGGAACAAAAAGTTGAATAAAATGAAAATACCTTCATAATGATCTTGAGGAAAAACTTTGTATTTCTGCATTTTGTTCTTAAGAATGCTTTACAATTGTTTTAGTTTGTTGTGAATCTAACTTTAAAGTCCTTGAGGCATACTGATCTTGACAAAAAACTTGAATTTTTAGTACGTAAAGTGACTTATCACAACAGACAGATCGATAATAATAGGCATTGATATGAGCATATTCTTGTAAAAACTTTATATAAAAGTGAAAAACCTTATAGGAAAATCAGTAATAATAATTTAAACTTAAAAATTCATAAGACTGTCGTGAGAACTTATTTTATCATCATCGAAGAATTTTTGTTTTTTATTTGGTTTATATTGAAGCATCTTTATGGGAGTCAACAAAATCACACAACATATCAGATTAATTTTACATAAATTGTTGGTTTTGTGTGTGCCAAGTAGTTTATCATTCGATATAAAAACATTCAAATAATCATCTCCATACTTGAAATGATTTTTATCCAAAAATTTTCAATTCCGTAGGCTAAACTTCACGAATACCAAATCAAAGAATTACTCTATATAAAAATAATACCATTTACCTACATCATAATCAAACAAGTCATAATATCCTATATTCTTGTCTCCACTGTTTTATTTTACAACTTTAAATGATTTGAGCTAAAATTGAACAAGTTGGAAAATATGACACAAACGTTACATTTAAAAGATGCTAACAGACCTCAAAAAATACAATATAGACCAGTATTTAGAATATCACCAGCCAGTTTCAATTTAAAAGGATTATTCTTTCATACTAAAACTAACGAAGTAGCCTAGAAATAAATTTATCATTAAGTGTGATTTAGAAAGAGATTTCAAGCTTTATTCTAATTGTGCTATAATTACTGTAAAAGACACGCATACAATGGTCGAAGTATATTTTTATTTTTATTTTTAAGAATATGAAATATACAGGTTCTGAAGGTTTGGATTATATATGCAATGAGATCGAATGCGGAATATTGTATCTCGGTAAAAAATTAGTATATCACCTCCTTATTAATTTTTTTCTTCAGGTAAAACAAGACGAAACGAAACAAGACAAAAAGAAACAAGTAGAAACGAAACAAAGAATGGATATATCAATTAAAAGATTACAGATTTTTTCATTATTCAAGGTATTCTTATTAGATACGCCTTGTATACCTTCTTTTATTTCTTATTTTAACACTCATTTTCCTAGTATAATTATTTTTCATTTTTAGTACCTTCTTCTGAGTCTTATGAAGCTAATCGATTAGTACCACAGATTTGCAGGTCTCAAAAATCCCAAATTTAATTGTTTTTAGGTTGATATTAAGATTACAATTTTCAACTGTGCAAATTCTAACCAAAAACTATACAGAAGGACCGCTTTATGCTATACATGTAATAATAATCTATTAAACATTATTTTAGATGTTAGTTTCAAATGTACCAAAAGTGTTAACCAGAATTCAGCCAAATGATTTTAATGATATGGATGCTGCAGAAGAATGGGCTTCTTGGAAAGCGGGCTTCAAGTGATCATCAAATTTATATGAGTATTTTAGATCTTTAGGCGAATCTATTTGTAATGAAACTAATCAAAAATTGCTCAATCAATCTGAATTAGATTTGATCAAATTGACTTGTGAAATAATTGCTGTACAAAAATATCAATTGCCTTTGTTGGTTTTGAAGTTTAAGCAATTCTTGAATACGAATTTTGGTCAAGTCATGGATCTGTTGCAACTAACTTTATTGATCTTGTTATTCTTTGATCCATTCGCCACACCTTTTTTTCTTAGGTAGTTTCTCCTGTATTTATTATAATTTTCTGTTAGTGGATATTTGGATAAAATCTTCTCATTAGATGATGGTTTTTATGATTCCGAATTTAAGCTGTTTAAAAGTATTCTTTTGTCTAATTGGGAAACAGTATCTTTCAAAAAAATAATTTTATTCATTAGACGATTTTGTATCTAAGTAAATCGGACACTTTTTCGGCTTTTATTTTGGCGGATATTTTGTCTAAAAATGGTATACAAACTGGCAAGTTTATATTTCCATATATTTATTTTTATAGCTATTGGAAAGATGTAGTTAATTATTTGTTCATTGAATATCTCTCGATCCAATTTACATTCAAAGATTTCTTATCAAAATTTAATCTCCTTTCCAAAACAGCTTATATTCAAGTATATTTGATTGTTATATCTTTAGATACTACCAAAATGGATTATGCTTTATCGATCTGTTGATGTTCGCAATTCAATACTAGAACAACTTAATTATTTGACAACAGCAAATAGTACCGCCAAGTTCATCCTTGATGAAATTATAAGGGTTACCATGTTTGACTTTAATGATTAGATCTTTGTTAGCGTTTGTGTAAGTCAGTCAAAACCTAGCGAGCTTTTTATTTATATTAGAGCTGGGTATGTAAAACCTACACCGTTCTTAGATAATTTTGTTGGAACCTCTATGATGAAGATGTATGCTTCTTCTTGTAATCTTCGATTCTTTATTGATTATAGTTCATCAAATTGTACATTACTTTAAAGTCCCGTTAAAATTTAAAGGACTTCCTTCGCTAATGTGGTTTGAGCTCTTTATAAAAACAGAAGAATCACGATACAATGGCGTACATTTTATTTTTTAAATATTTTAGGAGGAAGTAAAGAAACTGATCCAATTTATCGAACAACAAACTATGAAAGGATATTTTTATTCAGATTTCGGTGTCATTTCAGCTTTATATTTTATTCATTCCTTATTGGATCGTGATTTGTTCACCACTTTACCACCTTGCTTGAGAAATAAAATTGTTAATTGGCTCCCTCAATTTATTCCTCAGATTAGACTTATTCAATGGAATCAATGGGGTTGTCTTAATAAAGTTGAGTTCCAAACTATGGATTCGGTTTTAAGTTGGATTAACGAGCTTCAATTGAATTATCCTCACAATATCTTCTCACTTTAATCTTTGGTTATTAAATTTTTACTTTAATCTTGATATCATCATCTTGGACTGCAAATAATATTATGTTAGTTTCACTGTAGATTAGGGCAAAGAAGCAAATATATTAAAAAAGTGATATACTTCATCATTATCAAAAACAGCAACAATAGTATCACAATCAGCACAAGCGACTTTAAAATAGGCACTATCTGAATTATTTTTATTTTCATAATATCGAGTTTCTTTTAATATTTTACAATTAACAACAAATAAAGCTCTATACTGATCATAATCTTCATGTCTAATTAAAAATTCAATCAAAAGAATGATATACTTTTGACATTGATAGCAAAGATTAAAAAAACAATAAGGACAAGATAAGATAGCATCAGTTTTGATTATTGTTCCATTTTCATTAACTAAAAAACGATGATTGAGATGAATGAATTACTGGTTGTTTTTTGCTCTATCCAAGTTTCATCTTCTTCGTCAAGTTCAGAGCCATACAATTCATCAGATTCATAAGTTTCTAACCTATTAATATAAAAAGAATACCTTCTTCAGATGAATCTATTTCCTTTTGCTCTTCCATGATAAATTCAAAAAAATTCTTAGGATAATTCCATTCAGTCCAGTGGTTATCACCTCTGATATCAAGATTCAGTTGAGTTTAATTCCGGTAAGGTCAATTGTTTTTTAAAATAATTTCATATTTTGTAAATTTTATATTGCATAATATATAAATAATTAATCTCTCTGCATTTAGCTTTCATTAAGTTTATCATTTTGTAGAATTTATTGAAACTTCTTGAAAAAAGCTATATATTTAAACATTGATAATCTATTAGTTTGTAAAGAGTGTTAATTACATAAAAGTATTTCGTATTGATCGATTTTAGTCTATTAAAAATTCTTCGAGACGGCAAATCAAACTTCTTGAATCACATGTATCACTTGAAAAATTTGATATGTAAAAGTATAAAGAGGATAAAATGGTTAGAGTCAATGTATGACACTTATAAGAACAAAATAATAGATTTAATAAACGAATCTATATTGTAATCGATTTTTTGAACTCAATTTTAGGCTCAAAGATTGGAATTATAGTGATGATAATATTCTCGTTTATTTGGATAAAATAGTAAAAGGTTTATTTTATTATTTTTTAGAATAAAGTTGTTTATGATATGAATGTAGAGATTTATGATTTAAAAATCAAATTACAACACCATAATTTGGAAAGTGAATTCCACAAAGCATATACTTATAACGAAATATGTAACCAATAATAACTTATATATTTTATATTCAGTGGATCATCTCGCTTCTTATGTTAAGATGTATAAACAAGATTATTTGTGTTTAGAAGATAAGTTCGAAACTATAAAACATGGTACAAATGTTGATCTGGGATTTTTTATTAATAGCGTCTATGTATTTGATTCAGAGAAAGAAAAACTTGATTCTATTATAAGTTTGATGGGATTATAAAATCGAATTAAGAAAACTTGAATTGGATTAAATTGTCAAGAATCTATTTTTAATAAACACTTATATATTATAGTTGGTATTATTTATTATGAATGTTGGAATCATTATGGTGAATTATGATGTAAACCAGAGATGGTTATAAAACGTAAATTTAGATCATGGTTAACTTGAAGAACCAGAAAAAATACTTATATCAAACTTCCAGAGAAATTACATATGGGAGTTTATTTTTGTTCAGAGTAGTCCCTTTTTGATTCTCTTCTTAATTCAACCAAATTTTTAATGAATTTAGATTATTCTCACTCTTGTTCAACCAATTATTTAATAAGTAAAATGGGGACTACTCTGAATGAAAATAGACTTCCATATTTGGGACGAGTGAACATTTACAATCATTCGTTATTTATTCAAATGTTCATTTAACTTCATTCCTTTTTTGAAAAGAAGTAAAACGTAATGACGATGCTAAACCCAATTATTAACAACCTATCAACTTTCATAAAAACCCTAGTATTTCATTACATATACCCCGGTCCACCCCTACATAGTTGGTCATTTATGCTACATTTCTTTATCAACATTACACGATATCGCTTGAAAGATAAAATGACACCAATACAAGACAGAAGAGACAAAATGCTCTCCAGTGTATCTTTAGAGATTCCGGATGGGTTTGAAATAAATGAATATTTGATTTCATATAAATGTAAAGATAAGGCTAAGCGATGTTTAAAGAATTATTTCAATTACAATAAAGAAGATTTTCAATTTGTGGAAGAATTAACAAATGAAGAGATGAAGATAGAATGGATCTACAAGAATCAAGGCCCGAACGATTCTAGAAGATATAAAAAGAACAAAAAGCTAATCCTTTATTATCATGGTGGTGGATTTTATAGAGGAAGTCCAATTTTAACTAGAGGAGTTGGTATGAAATTGATAACACCAGAAATAGATTTTTTATGTCCACATTATCGTTTTGCACCAGAAATACCATTTCCATACAATTTGTTGGATGCCTTAAGTGCATTCTACTTTGTCATGGACGAATTAGTAGAATATGAAGAAATAATTATATCAGGTGATAGTGCAGGAGGAAATCTAGCATTATCTATATTGCGATTGATGATATTAAATAATGAAAATATCAACAAAATTAATGGTTGTTTATTATTTTGCCCTTCGTTAGATCTTACATTAAAATGCCCATCTAAGATTAGAAATGGCTCATATGATATTATAGATTATCCTCATTTAGATGGTGACGATTTTATTAAAGCTATTACAAAGGATTTTATTGTCATTAGTCCTCCTAATATCCAAATTGAGATTATGAAAAGAGGTTACTATTATTGTGATTTGAAATATATCAATTTAGATATCGTAAGCCCGTATAATATAGAGTGTATTAAAGGGTTCCCGAAAATCTTATTAGTATCTCTCAATTGATTCATGTTTTTAGATTTCTGGTTTTAAAGAAATTACTTTAGATGACCAACTAAACTTTGCTAAAAAATTCTATTCGAAATTTAAATTGATCAATATTGTTATGTTTGATGATATGCCTCACAATTTCTTTAAAATCCCCTTCCTTGTCCAATCCAAAGCAGCATTTTCTTTTGCTTCTCGTTTTATCAATGACTGTTTTTTTGACAAAACTACTCCATTTATAGCGGGAAAACCAGCTTGGATCGCTTCTGCTAATGGAGAATTATCTGTTTATGATGCATGAAGCTGCGTACTCTGTATTAAACAATAGTTTTGTTAAAATTTTAGCATCTTAATTTAAATTTGCTAAGATACAATAAGAAAAAGTTTTAAAACGAGTTAATCTAATGAAAATAATAGTGATATTTATAATTACTAATAGTCGTATGACTATGGTTCCTAAGGGTGTTGTCCTTAAACGTGTTTAAGGAAACTAAGGATTGCTCCTTAACATTCTCCCCCAATCCGAACTTTCTGATAAATCCCATACCATCCAAATGAGCTTGTATCTTTGCTCTACTTAAAGCTTTAGTCATTAGGTCTGCTATGTTTGAATCTGTGCTAACATACTTCAATTCAATTTGCCCAGAATCAATAATATTCCTAATAAAGAAGTGTTTAACTGCTATATGCTTAGACCTTGCATGCAGAGAGCTGTTTTTCGAGACTGCTATTGAAGATTGATTATCGCCATAGATAATTAACTTCTGTGAGTGACTAGAAACGTCATTGTCCTTACTAATATGGCACAATATTTTTGAAACATAATTCAATTCTAATTGGTCGAGAAATTTGAATGCATAAAATAGTAAATAAATTTAAGTATTTGCTATCCATAAAATATCTCTTAGCTATATTTCTTGCCATTTTAGTTGCTTCCTCAACCTATTTTCACTATGATGCACTAATATGAAAGAATTATAACCGAGACTTCAAAAATTTTGTGCCATATGTTGAGTACTTACTTTTCTTGTTGATTCGGGTCGGTTCTAACCTCCTTTTGAATTAAATTTCTGTGTACGCGTCTTCAAACTCATTCCCCTTTTGTTTCAATTTGCTTCCTATTTGAGTAATCGGTTGAGAAATTTCTTCTAATAGGTTCTTTAAATAAATTCCTTCCTTGAAAGCTTCTACAGCACCATAGAACTCACTTTCACAAGAACTTAAACTGATGGTATTTTGAAGTTTGTTTTTCCAACTGATGCATCCACCTGCTAATAAGAATATGTAAGCTGATAAGGAACATCTTGTAACTGGATCTGAAGCATAATCACTGTCACTATAACCAACTAATGGCGATGTATTTTTGAAATACCTAATCTTATAAGACATTGTTCCCTTAATATAACGTAAGATTCATTTGACGAATACTATATGTTCTTCGGTGTAATTATTCATAAACCTAGAAGCAAGGTTAACACAGTAAGCAAGGTCAGGCCTACTAGTAATAGTTAAATATAACAATGCACCTACCACTGAAGCATACGAATGTCCATTTACTGTAAGGTTTTCTTGAATTATTGGGGTATCTTCTTTGACTTTAACTATAGATTTAGATAACAATTGCGCTATGCCTGGATCTGCTGGAGTGTTTGAAGGTTTGCAATTGCTCATACCATATTTTTCTAATACATTCTTGCAATAAGTTTCTTGTCCAAAATCCAAATAATCTTTTTCTTTAAATACATTGATTCCAAGGGTATACTTCAATTCGCCAATATCCTTCATACTGAAAAAGCTTGATAATTTAGACTTTACTTCTAATAATTTAAATGAGCTTGAAGAGAGTACTAAATCGTCTACATAAATTCCAATCATTATTTCTTCTGAGTCTTCCTTTTTAGTAAATATATCATTTTCATGTTTATTTATATTAAATCCTAGCTTTCTCAACTCACTATTTAACCTAATATACCAATTTCTTGGGCTTTGTTTCAAGTCATAAATAGACTTGTTTAAGCGGCGTACTAGATTTGGGTCTTGATTGTAACCTTCTGGTGGGCCATATAAATTTCTTCTTGTATTTAACCAATAAGAAAGGCACTTTTAACGTCCATCTGATGTAAATTGTGGCCTTTTTTGGACTGAAAAGCAACTATCACTCGTAAAGAGGTCATTTTAATAACTGGAGCAAACGTCTAGTTAAAATCTTCTCCAGGTATTTGAGAGTAACCTTGGGCAACCAAACGAGCTTTGAATATCTTGGAGTTATTTGCTCCATCTTCTTTTACGCGATATATCCACTTAAATCCAACTAAGTTTTTGTTGGGTGGTAAAGGTACTAAGGTCCATGTATTATTTTCTAGCAACGAATTCATTTCTTGATCCATCGCCTCCTTCCAATGTAAGTAATCATCAGATTTTAAACTATTTTTGTATGAACTTAGTTCATGTACTAGCAACGCAAATTCAGTAGGTTCATTTCTTTATCTTTTAGATCTTATAAGTCCACTTTCTTCCCTAAAATTTTTACTTGAGCTTTCAAATAAATTTGAGTTTTTCTGTAATTTCTCATGATGATTATTATCAATAATTCCAGATCTTTGTTCCAAATTACTACACTGCCCGTCAAAAGTGATTCAGTGTTTGGGAAATTCGAACTTAAATGGTAATTCATGAATGA
>NIPM01000800.1:0-47245 GCA_002738285.1 Holacanthella duospinosa | reverse complement strand
TGTAAATCTCGAGGAGGTATCGTAAACTCCCTCTGTTCCCTACTTATAGGGATAGGGGGTTCAGTAATTCCTCCCATTGAACGGGGTAAGTATGGTGTACCCAATCGGTCACGTTCTTCAGCGGACGGGGAGACAGGGTCGATAGGGCTAGTGGCGCGGGAGGTTGGGGTACGGTGAGCCATTAGGGATGTTGATTGTTTCGTTCGGAAAATTGGGTATTGTAATGATTAACTTGAAAAAATTTTTGTAAAAGTGTGGAAAAATTGGAAAGGAATTTGATAAAAAATGTAAGTTAGGGAATTTTTGGGTTGGGAGAAATGGTGAGGAATAGATAAAAATTAATTTGGAATTATTTGTCGTAGTTGGGGAAAAATTTGGGAAAATTTAGGATTTAATTGAATAATCGGGGAGGTAATTCTGTAGGAATATGGAATTATTTTAGGGTATTTACGGTAATTTTGGGTGGGTTTTTAATAATTGTTAAAGTTTACGAATAATTAAGGTGATTTGGAAATAAATTTTGAAGATTTTGTGATGAATTGGAAGGATTTGGGAATTATTTTTAGGTTTTAGGAATTATTTGGGAGGGTAAGAAATTAATTAGAATGATTTGGGAATTAATTTGAGGAAATTCTTAATTAATTTGTGAGTTTAAGAAATTTTTGTCGAATGCGGGATGCTTGGGAGGGATGCCCAAGTATTATGGGTACGGGGTGGTGACTAAAAAAAAATTTTTTGTCCGGTAGGAAGAAAGTATAGAAGGGCCAATAAATGTCAGTGGACGGGTTTGGTCGGGGTTGTGTTTTCTTGCCTTGTAAAATTCCAACTCCGAAATCGAGTTAAAAGGCTCGAAATCGGAGTGAATATGCGCAGAAATAATATCACTATGGATGATAAATAATATTAATTATGAAATGTGTAACCAATTAATAAATAACAAACACAGCCTAAAAATTTTTATTTTTTCCTAAGACGATGATGTGAATTTAGCCCTCAGGCAACCTTATGAGGAAATAAATTTTTAAATGTAAAAATAATGTTTTGGAAAAATCGGGCGTGACCCGTGGACAAAATGACCAAAATAAAAAAAAATTAACACTTGCGCAGAGCGCTACGAAATATGGGGCTTAAAAGCCCCACCAACCAAATAAACAAACAACAAAAAAAAATGTATATTAATAAATAATTATACACAAACCTGGGAGTCGGAAGACTCCCTTTCCGAAGTTGAAATATCGCTTAGTGATGTGGAGGTAGCAGCCNCAAACCTGGGAGTCGGAAGACTCCCTTTCCGAAGTTGAAATATCGCTTAGTGATGTGGAGGTAGCAGCCGTCGTCCTCTCCTACGACGAGAAGGGACCGGATTTGAAGATCCGGTTCCAAGAAAAGTCCAAATAATAAATTGGAAAATGGAAGAAAGAGAAAAATAAAAAACTGAAAAACTAAAAAAAAATTAGATTCGCCATCTTCTGTAAGATTTTATATACTATCTTACTGGAGGGGATAAAATAGGAGATTTCTAATTAATTTGGGAATGGGATAAAGATTTTGGGATGGTTGGGTATGGGGTCGGGGAAGTGACGGGGTTTGGGTTGGGATTTGGATGGGTTTTGGGAACGATTTAAACAACAATTAAAATACGGGAAAAAATGGAGAAATGGAGGGGATTCAGAGGTGAAGGGATCACCTTACCAAGTAGACGTGGATCCTATAACCTTTGACCTCCTTCCAAATTGGCTAGAGCCACCACAAAATCCGAAAACAAATTCACAAAAAAAGAAAGGCAGGAATGAGATGAGGGTTTTTTAGCAGTCGGTAAGAGACTGACTCTCTTTTCCTCTGCTGCTGATTAGACCCGTCGTCTCAGGAGAAAAAAGGACGCTTGAGACGACGAGTCTAATTTTTGTGTATGTTAGAAGAAGGGGAGGANTGAGGGTTTTTTAGCAGTCGGTAAGAGACTGACTCTCTTTTCCTCTGCTGCTGATTAGACTCGTCGTCTCAGGAAAAAAAAGGACGCTTGAGACGACGAGTCTAATTTTTGTGTATGTTAGAAGAAGGGGAGGAAGGGTAAAAGTTTTTAAAGGAAGTGGGAGAGTCCACTTACCTTTCTAACAATGTGAAGAGACTGCGGTCACACTGTGCGGCGGTAGAAATCAGAAATTATATTTCTTATAAAAAATGTTCTATGAGGAATCTAGAACATTATTTTTTTTTCAGTATAAATTAGTTTAGAATTGATTTATTTGTTATAAAATTCTACTTTGCAACAAAATGACACTTTTGACATTAATCTTTTAAAATCATTTTTTTCAGACATGGGACAATGGTTGATTGTCGGTATCCATCATTTTGGCAATGAGGAAATGAACTTCCTTAGCCCTAGCATTATTGAATTCCCATTTCTTTGGTGTGTTTTAAGCATTTGAATAGATGCTTGTGCTTATTACATACTTAGGTTAAAATTGTAAGCGTCCTTCAATATCATTTCTTCAAACTGAAATTATTATACTTTCAATTATACTCGTATGGTGCAGGCAAGAAGTTCACGATACAATTTGTATAGTTACAATTTTCTGACCTGATTTCTGATTTGTACGATAACTCTACAATTGAAGTCAAATGGATCAATGCTTCTTTTGTCCCTCCTCACGAATATATGTTTGATCAAAGCGTATTTTACTTTCTTTGGATACTCAGTTTCCTCAAACTATACTAAATATTATTTTTTCCGCGAAGTTTTATTCCCTGAGCCACACCCTTTTACTGTAATTTAATATTGATAAACTTAGGGTAGTATAATATAGGTGAATTGGCTCAAACCAAATTGTTGAACGTCATCACTGCTGATCAAAATTTCAACACCTGATAGCTAATTCTTTATAATGGCAAATTTGGTTATTAAATTGAATCTATATCTTTACAATAAAATTTGTGAACCAAAACGGGTGATGAAAAGTAGTTTGGATTTTGATGCAAATATGGAATTCACTTTGAGTTGTTCGAGCCCATTTTTTCTCTTGTTTCAAAAGCATATTCTGATTTAATGTCTTAACCAGTAGTAGGAATTAGAAAACACCATTACATTCCTTTGAAGTCACTCATATTTTGCTCTAGAATATTTGGCCAAATATTCGACAACTGTCCTGACTAGTACTGGATGCAAGATATTCGGTGAACCGAATGTTCAATACATGTCTAATTTTAACCTTGAATTGACCTAAAATAATTTATTTATAATCTGAAGATAAATAACAAACTAATTAATTGAAGTCAGGATTAATAAAGAAATTAGACGCTAAATTTTTAATTTCAAAAAACTTAAATGCTGACATTACATGAAACAGGCGAAAATAGTGAGAACGACAAAAATAATTATTTCATGCATCATGTACACTGCAGTCTTCTCAAATCTCAAAATAACAAAAATAAAATAAATTTTTTTAATAAACAGATGTTTTTGCTTTAAATAGATGGCGTTGCTTTGGTGGCTGCAAAATTTGCTTTTTAATTCTTCCCAATCTGTAGCATCTTAGGTGGGACAGTCCCACCTGTAATCTCTCTATTGTAATAGATCTCACCTCTCTTCTTTAAAATTAAATTACAACAAGGTATTGTCAAATGACAATTAACAAATGTCAACTTGGCCATAAAAATGCTACCATTTTAAATAGAAATTGAATCAAAAATTTGTTTTCTATAAAATTTAATTCAACATCTTTCTGTCTGAATGTTTGCCCATTTAAATTTACATGTTAAAATAACAACTTTTACAACTTCTTTTTGCATCCTCAAAGTAAAACAATATTTGTGTTCTTGTATGTTCAGTGCTTTATTGCTCCGTACACAGTTTTCGGAACACATCCTTGTTACCAATCAATATCAATTTTATTTGTTTCATGAATTATTACTATTTTTCACCGGTTTAGCTACCACCTTCCTGTTTCTAGTTTATTTTTATCCTCCATCTCCAGCAGGGTTTATTACAAACACCGTTTCCATTCCTCTCGCCCAGTTTTGTACGGGCTCGTTTTTGAATTTACCAATTGCCTTCAATCTCTTATGCTTCTACTTTCGCAATTTCCATGGGTCGCAACGTATTTTTATGAAAAGTGTGAGTATGTTTATCACAAACTTTAAATTATATGAAAATGATAGTAATGACTGCTTGAATGTAGAACAAAACGTGAATGCTTTGTGCATGCCTCAAGTTAAAACAATATTTGTTTCTGCTACATTCACGGTTGTTCACTACTCCAAACACGAATATTCGGAGGACTTCCTTGACAACCAATATCAATTTAACCAATTTTATCAATTTTGTTACGTTTCCAGCCGTTTAGTTACATTCCTTCTCCTGTTTATCTTTCTTCTTTGTCTTTCTTTCTCCAATCTCTATCTCAAATATCATCTTTTATTACAAAATACATCTTCCTCCTGCTCCTTTTGTACGATTTCGTTGCTCCCATGTTTTTCGAATTTACCAAGTGGTTTCAATCTCCTGTACCTCTGTAGTCGCGGTTGGTATCGGTTGTTACACATTCTTATAGATAATGTGAGTATAGTTATTCAAAATTTCAAATAATAGGTAAGCAGGCAGTAATTACTATTGAAGCTCAAATTTGGTTAAATCCTATTTATTCGAGTGTAATATCACTTTCAAGATCTGAAGCCACATTGCACCATCAATTTTAGTGAATCCCAAGGCTGATTAGATCCTCTCAGCCATATGTCATACACTGGTAACATATATTATACCGTAATATTTAAGATTAGTAGTTAAAAATAACTATTCTTTCGGCAACTATCAAATTATTAATGCAGTCATTGAAGCTATAAATTAAGTGCACAGTCGAACATCGATGTAATTGTGGAATTATTCCAATCCATAGTGTATGCGGAACTGCCAAATTTTGCTGTAGTATAGGTAGAGTAAGTGGAGGTAACATTCAGTTTGCAAATTGGACCAGAAACTAAAAAGAAATCAAACTGTTGCAAAACGGTTAGGTAACAAGCAACAAGAAACAGTAAATTAAAATTTAAAACAATAGGTATTTCTACGATTTATCTGAAACGAATATAAGTGAGTACGGAAGAAAGCTGTTAATATCCAAAATGTTAACAAAAAAAGAGTACGATTTAATTATTTCTCTTTTTGGATCCCTTTCACGATTGAAACTTATGCCAGTTGAGTTGGTAAATAGAAGACTACAACCAGTAATGTCGAAAAGATCAACTCTCATTTCATATATAGTGAGTCTGTTGTTAATTCTGCATAGCGGATTCCTACTTACTCAAACTAAGTTTCAAATAGAAACCACAATATTTTACAGACAATTTTCGAACATTTTTGTGTTACTCACTTGTTTATGTCATTTTTCCATACGTGTCACCTTACATTATTTTTCCATCGAATTATTACAGCTATTTAACCATAACTTAAAAATTAACAAATTATTTGGTAAGATAAATGTTTATTTACAAATATCAGTATTCAACTTCAAAATTATCGGGAAAAGCGCCTTTTATTTTATAATTATTGATGTCTCTTAGGTTGCTTTAGAATATACTAATAAATAGTTGCGTGGATTCAAAGTTCAAAGTATTGTGATAAATCTAGGAAACAATGGCACCTGTATAGATCCTACTAAAACAAAATAGGTACAAACTACTTAAAACAGTAACTTAAAATTTAAATAAATTTCATAATTTGTAAAGTATATTCAACGGAGTTTTGTGTCAAAGTTTTTCCCTGATTTATTGCAAAGTTGAACTATTTTTTATATAGATATAATAAACCCGTTTCCAAATTCAAATATCGTATTTGTCCAAATTAAACCAGGCTTGCAATGCTGCACCAAAGAGGTAAACTCAATGAATCATCCATGCATACTTAAAATTCACTCTTTTCCATATTAGAAAATGAGATGTATCAAACAATTCTGTGAGAGCTACGCTTACATAGAAACACAATATTTAACCAAAATATGCTATCTAATACGGTAAACCTCGGATAAGTCAGACCCCGAGGTATAGGAATATTTGGTGTGTCTTAGCCATGGTTCGACTACCTTAGGTCTAGTGAATGTAATATGTCCAAAGTGTCCCGCGAAAAAGATATCGGTTTAAGCGAAGTTTACTATATACTAAGTTCAAACTTCAACTAAATACATGTAATTACTCTCAGGTTTAACTTTCAATGCCGTAACTTCACAATACTCTTCAAAATAGTTATTAATGGTTTAAATAATTTTAATCAGAAACGCAAATAGTAGCGAAAATGGTAACGCTTGTGAAATTAGCACTATTGCACTATTCCAATACAAATAACTTTATAGGTTCCATTCCTCCTATCCCGCAACGTATGTTTCAAAGAATGGATAAACTTCAGATTATCTTGACACTATTTTGGAACTGTAGAAATGCTAATTTCTTTCATCACCTAATATTTAAATCGAACTCACCTGAGAGAATTTCTATATGAGTGTGTTTGCACATGTAAAGAAGCCACCGAACCACGCAGATATGTGCGAATTAATCATTTTGAGTTAAAAATATTCATTATGGACAATATTGTACTGTTGAAAAATGAGTTCTTATTGCACTAGTATTCATTTATCTCCGCATGACCATAATTCTTCGCCTAATTTCGTTATTAACGTCCTGCATCGTCTCAAAAAAGAGCGACTGACTTTTCACATTTGAAGCGCTTTCCGTCATCGATTCTAGATTGATCAGTTGAGAGAAATAAATTCTATCCACTACAACAACTAGCTTGGGTTGGAATAAGTAAAAATGCAATGTTATATCACCCTACTACACAATCAAGTTTTCACCCAATCACACAATAGAGAATAACATCAAAATGTCACTCAAATATTAAATAGCGAATAGGAAGTAGAAGTGATTCTACTTCCAATAGACTATTTTAGTTTGCGACTGTCTTCCTCCTAAAAGATTAGACCCTGCTTCGAGGCAGATGTAGTTCCCAAACATCACTATTTTCACTTATTTAACTCATCTTCTTGGTCACAGCGTGAAAAAATTCTAGAGGGTTTGGCTCGGTAGTAATGACTAGCAATGATCTCATCTTGATTCATTCTACTTGAAAAATGAAAGAACCATTAGGTACCTTACCTGCACCACAGATCCTAAAATGTCCCTCAAGTCTTTTCCTTACATTCTTCAGAGTCCAATTTCTAATGGTATCATCCGCACAATACAGTAAGGAGAGACCTATATGATGCTTACATCTATTGAATTTGAGAGCAGTATCTTTGCACGCAATAACCGACCTCTCAAAAGCTGATAAAAGAATGCGCATAGAATCTTCAAACGAGCATCCTAACCATCCATTGTGAACGTCATATATTAGCTGCGAATGTCAACATCTGCTACCCACGTACAATATTCGCGTATAATGCGCACTACACGGGTGGAAGAGCTTGATACATGGGGTATCCCTTAGCCAAAACTGAATTCCGATCCAAAAAACTAGTTCACGAATTATTCATATTATTAAATAAAATAGACATTGCCATTAAATAAACACAAATTGAGTAAGACAATATGAAAAAAAATTAATGAAAATAGATCAGAAAAATTAAGAAATAACTTCGATGTGCTCGGTTGGAAAAGCGTCAAGACTGACTCCAAACCAAAGTCAGAAGTTGTTAGTAGCAAAGTGTGCCGCTAACCACTCGATTTAGCAGCAAAGATTATCTTTAACCTTTTTTAATGGTTTCTACAGGTTGCTTCCTATTTTATAATTCTAGTATAACTAAAGCAATCTGCTTATCAAAAATGATGCATGACTTAGGTGCGGATGAACGCTTGTTGAGGAACTCTGTGCAGTTAGTGGGATTCGCTTATATTTTATAGTTATTGGTACCGGCCGCGATTAATACAATTAAACAAAAGCAGCGAGATTGCAAATTTAGTGTAAAGACTAATGGTAAAAGGTAATCAAGGGATAAAGTAAAGTATGTTTTCGAAGTTACCAATTAGTAAGATGCAAATGGTATGTCGATATCGATGTAGAATGGAACCTATGTATATAAATCAGAAAATTGGGATAATTATGAGTGCCAATGGTTTATAAGAATTTGACTGTATAATTTAGGGTTAATAGTCGAATATAATAGCAACAATTTGCATTTGAACTTTCAGGGAGCACTTATCTCAATTGTGACTACACAACAAATCCAATAAGGGAGAAAATATTCAAGGGTTTTGCTGCAATAATGTTGCCTGCTGTTATTTGCTTGCAAATTCAAATAATCTTTGCAAATGCTGAAGCATACAATTCAACAATCTCTTTGACGCTGTATATATTTACGCTCACCTGGTACTATGTGAACGTCTATTGCGATATTTCTTTGGTATTCATGAGCTGCATCATTTCTATGCTCACCCTAAAGTTTTGGTTAACTAAGTCCAGGTATAAATATTTTTGTGTCATCTATGCTCTTAGATACTGATTATTGTTAATGAACATACGTAGCTTGAAACCAACAAATACACCATGAGTTCATACAAGAATAGGGATACAAAATAAGTACAGAATGTTTCCAATATGTAAATACTTCGTAAAATTTCAATCTTTTAGATTGTTCTTTTTTGTGCTAATACATCAAGATATAGAACAAAATTTGAGACTTCAACTACGAAAGCATAATATTTGAGGTTTTGTTTTCCAACAGCATATTTTGTTCCAGTTTCGCTGCATTTGTGTTTACAGACGCAAATTGTTATATAGCATTTTTATTTCGACAATGTTTTTCAGGGCATGTGATTGAGCGTTTTGAAATACAGGGACAGGCAATAACAACTGACAGGGGATACCCCCACTCCAACCAATCACCCTCTCAAACTTACACAAATGGGCAAACAATTTATTAAGTTTCTTTGGAATTTAGAGTTAATTTTAAAGTAAGGTCTGTACACTAAATTAGTTTATCATATGCTTGAAATGGCCCCTATCCCTTTCAATGCAATGGCCAAGGAGGTCATAAAATGCCATTCTAACGTTCTGTAGCATCTGCGAATTGTTATTTAAAGTATCAACAAAGTTCCGAATCCCTTCGGTTGAGGAATATTAAAATTGTCGACTTCATATACCCACAAAAAAAGTAATCGATTGGATTTAAGTACGGGGATCGAACTGGCCACTCCGCAGGTTCTCGCCTTCCGATCCACTTGTTTGCCCAAATTGAATCCAAAAGGTTTCTAGTCAGATTTGCGTAGTGCGCGGGAGTCGTCCGGATGTCGGTGGTGGTACTTGATTACAATGAGTCACAGGTTTGGTGGTATTCGCATGACGGATAAACAATGGGCGAATGTCCAGAAAAACGAAACACCAAATTGTTAATATTGCGAATAGTTTTAATTCAATTATCTTTTACAACACCGATTATTCCGATGTCACACTCATCACCCTTCCGCTAACCATTAATGAGCTTAAGTTATTCACACACCCTTTTTACACTAAAAATCAATCAACATAAAATGTTAATTGATATTAAATTAAATATGAAGTGGGATATTATTTGCCCATTTATGGTTGAGGATAGGAGTAGGAGTGTGGGGTATCCCTTGTCAGTTGTTATTGCCTGTTCGTGTAGAATAAATATGATTTTCAAAATTTGATATTTACAGTATGAGGTGATTAAGCATATAAAACAAATACTTCTTCCTTTAGAAAAATTAAAGTATGGTAATGTTCAAATTCGGCTTTGGTTGTTTTATGCAATTTTTTTAGTATTTCTAATAATGGAAATAACAAATATATTGTTAATTAAACCTTCTGGTTTATGACGTGTCAAAACTAATTTTGTGGAATGCACTGTATCGAGTCTAGTTTTACTGTTGGTCCATAGAAGCCAAGGTTTTTTAATATTTAAATAAACTAATGTGAAAGTTGTGCAACTTTGATTTATCTTTTAAATTGAGTACACGTTAAATTCTTTGGCTTATGGCAAATAATAGTTAAAAATTACTGGTTGAACATCGCTAGTATTTACCGTTTCCCAATTGTGTCCGTATTATTTAGTAGTTGGTGTCTTCACTTTCACAATATTTGCATACATCAATCAAAAAGAATGAAAGATAAGTTAGTCACTCATTCCCTTTGAATATTGTTGATTCTGAACCCAATCCAAATTGGACGAGTATCCAGTTTTCAGCCAGGCAAGCAAGCGGGTTTACATTATGTTAGAAATATTCCGTAAAGATTTTTTATACGTATCCTTATGGATAACTGGAAATTCGTGTTGTTCATTTGGTTTCCAAGAACAGTATGTATATGCAATGAAAATTTGAAAATAATAATTTCACAATTGTCTTTTTGATGTTTCAGCATAGAATGGCAAAGGGTCATATCTACTTCTACACACCAGAAAAATTCTTTTCTAGAGACATACCAAAAAATTATTGCCGTTTATAAATCTACCGCATTAATTTTAGATTTGCACAACATAGTTTATAGTTCCATATTTATTCCAGTTTCCAAGCTTACTGCTGTATTGGCCATTATTAATTGCGCTTACTGTATTGTGAAACTTAGGTCTAAACTGGATTTTTTTCTCGTAACATTTTTTATTTTTTACTTTATGACTCTGCTACTCATAATAGTCCCTGCATCCCTAATCATGTCGTCAATTTATAACATATCTGCTGAATTTCATACTAATACGATAAAGAATTTTACACGTGTGTCTGAAAAAGATACTATTCAGATGATGAGAAAGCAAGCAAGAAGTCTTCCTGTATTAAAGCTCAACATTGGAAAATTTTATCACATGGAAGCAAATGCAAAGCTAACATTAGCCGATAACATCATGCAAGGAATTGCTTTCGTGTTGCTATCTACATAATCAAGGATAATGGATTTATATAAGTTTTGTCGGCGTTTGCAATTTCTTTGCTGATGAGGAATTGTCGTAAATAAGTCAAAGTTTATTGAACTAGTATCTAATAGTATCAAACAAGCTAAGAAAAAACAAATCACGCTTGTTACAGCATTATACAAGAGAGGACGTTCACAGTTAATAAAATGTATAACACTATAGCAAGATTTCACTATAACCGAACTATTCAACATTAGAAATGCTATTTGTAAACGTAGTGAATCAAAAGATTTATTTTACCTGGACTTTCACCATAACTGGGTACACTATTGCATGACTCCATTGTATAGATCAATAAATTATTTAAAAAAAAACTTTAATCTTTATACAGCCGTCAGATTATCCAAAGAAATTTATATTTGGAATTGTATTATAGTTTCAAATAGAAACTTGATACAATCTCATATGATGTATCATCGTGCAAAATATTACCAGGCAGTGAATTTGTTTTCTACGGCGGAATTTCCACAAAGATTTCATAATGCAATGTTTTACAATTTTGTTATCCTTCGTCGATCTTGTATAAATATAATGCAACAAAGCTAGCTAAGCTAAGCTAATTGATTATAGACAGCATTGCGTAGATGGCGAATTCTGATATTCTTGAATTGATCATTTTTGTTCAGAATCAACCACACAAAGCAAAATCAATTTTACCTTCATTATAAAAATAGTTTAGCAAAATTATTGATAAAGGTTGTTAGAAGGACATTTATTCAAAAATTGCCTACATGTCCCTGTAAGTTATACATACTGCCCACTAAAAATTAGCATAGCCAGTATTCCATTTTCTTTTATTCTCATATTGAACATGCTATTTGCTATTTTGTCCACCTTTTTTGTAGTTATAAAAATAATTTTTTTAAACTAGATAATTTTTTTAAACTTAGATAATTTTTTTTATGCGAGAACAATGTAAAGTTGAGAGGCAATTTTTTCAATCAGGTAGCTATGATCAAAGCGTCAAAAGTAATCTTTTTTATTCAGTTTTATGTTCAAAAAACTTGATTTTAAAAATGAATAGCTTTTGACGATTTGACCACAGTGACATAATTTAAAAATTAATTTTCGCCAAATTCTTTCAGTTTTTTGTCAAAATCAGAGCACTCACCAAATTCCATATACACCTCGAAATCCAGACACTCACCTAACTACATATACACAAAAAACAGACACTCACCAAACTCCGAACGCACACCAAATTTTTGATGTGTGTTAACAGCCCTACTATTTCATTCACATTGTACCTTCTCATTTCTTAGAGAATGAAAACGTTTGCTGTGGACTACCTGGCTTTCGAGAGATGTGTTGTTTGCGAGGTCATATCTAACTCCTATTGGTATGATCTAATCCTTTTTTGACAGTAGTAGAAGATGGTATTCAAATGTTCAAATGATGGGATGAAATCCCAAATCTACCTTTGACCTATTGAGAATTCATACTTACCTATCGGGAATTCATGAAGCAATCGTTAACATGGCATCACCTTGTCTCGTATTATTCGGTGAAGGGAGTCAAGTGCAACATTTAGAGGATAACATCTCTCTCAGTGTCTTTTCTACCCACTTGTCCATTGCATCAAGTGGGCTATTTTGAGTATAAATAGTGTAAAATTAAGTCCCAGAAGGTATCTTGAACCAGAAAAAATATTTGAATTATTATTGAACATGTAAATTCCAATAAGGAAAAAATTGAGTTCTGGGTGAAAAATAAGAAAAGTATGTCAGAGTTGACGGATATGGCTCATCTTCGAAATTGTCCGTTCCTAGTTCATGGGCTATCGATTAGTGAAAACCGCATCTCGATCCATCAATTAGTTTTTGAGTTAGAGCACCGCCGGCGGACGGACGGACGAACGGATCACGACGGGCGGACAAGATAGATCTATAATATGTTTGCAACACATAATAAACATTTCACAAAATATTATTAAAAACTAAATATAAACAGTACTTAATTCACTCTGTAATCATTTACCTAAGATAACACAACCTATCGTTATGATAATAAGAAGCTTAACCACCCTGTTAGGCGAAAGCTATCGTAAGTGGTAATCTAAACTTTTGATAGAAGTTGCCAATTATCTTTCGCTCTCAAATTTGAGCAATCTTGATTTCAAACTTCAGGATAAATAATTCACACACTAAAAATTGTTTGAAATGGGAACGTTGATAACCTTTGTTCATTTTACAGTTGAAGTTGAAAATTTACTCATCAGAATTGTAAAATGTGGCTTGTTGAGCACTTACGGCTACAGAAATGACAAAAACTAAATGTACGATTAATGGACTTTAGTATATAAGTCTATAGGAACGATGGGAAATTAGTGCCGTTTGTTTTCAGCTCAAGTACTTTGTTGGGCATAATCCCAATTACCTACTGTAGCTTGAACGATAAAATTTATTTTATACATTCTCATGAAAGTTGACAAGGAAAAGTTTCAAATCTAACAATATAAGTAGGTATGGTATGTTTGGACACAGTTGGATTCAAACAACTGTCTCTCCATCATTTCAATTGTTTTCGCCTAAAAGATAAACTCTTACTCTTTAATGACTGTCGCTACAAACTTCACTTGATTTATGAATGTTTGATTCAAGTGACATTGCAGCTATGTCGGACGTATTGTTTTTACTTACAAGCTCGCTCAAATTGTTCAGCCAAAGCTAACTTCAGTAGCTCACTACAAGTGTCAATATATTACAATTCTTGTAATTACGCTCCAGATTTTACTACTGCAACCAAACTTGGCTGCTCTTGTTCCGAGTAGTTTCAAAAGTCTACATACACATTCTGTGACTATTTGCAGTTACATATACTTGAAGCATAGAGGCAAGTTCAATGTGAACAACTCACATCGCTAAACTTTTCTTTCGTATGGCATGTTAAGTAACCAAAAAAACATTTCCAGCAATAAACTTGCTCTGGTTTGAAATAAGCTGTGACCAAAATCGTTGTACCATTTCTCGAAGTATTTCCCTTGATATAACACCATCAATTTTCTTGTGTCACAAACTTAAGCTGATAATTTCCTTCGCAAGCGAGAAGCTTTTTTTTCCTCCTTGGGTTTTGGCTATACCCCACTTCTACCGTCACCGCCGCCGTGGTTAAATATAATTGACACACATTTTTTATGAATGTTACCGTCACTCGGTGGCTGATGTGTACTGTCATTGCTGCTGCTTACAAAACAAAAGATTTTCACTAAAATCGTTCCAAGCCCAACAAACTGGGGTAACCCCATTCTTGGTACCTTGATCCAACGTAAACACCTTTGCTGTTAAAAAAATTTAAAAAGAAAATCTTTTTGGTATATCAGTATTATTAAGATAAATCTGATCAAACTCTTACGAACTTATCCATAAGGCAAACTTTGTGGTGTACCATGTCGGCAACGGATTATAGGGATTATAATTCAGAAATGCAGAAAAATCTAGAATATTTGGAACATTTTATTCCAAAAAACTTAATAGTATTCTATCCCAAAAATATTTCTTCAAATCCAACTTCAATTTTAGCTCATCGAATAATGTTAAAGAAAGTTGAGTAATATAATGTCTACACGTTGAAATATGTTGCGTTTGTCTTTTCCCGCATTGGAATAAACAATTTCGTCTTAGGCTTAGTTTAAAGTGCAACGGATTCTCTGTGGCAAGTCTTTTCTAGTTGGACCTGCGTATAAGCATTTACGACAGGGAAAAATGTATTTTATAAAGGAACTTGAAGGCTAACCTTAACTGTTTAATGAATTGAGAAATCTAGGTTATGTGCATAACGTGTCCCTACAGTATAAAGCTTTAATTGATAAAACAGTTACTGTGTTTTATTTTGTTCTCCTAGCATCGTTCTATATGTCAACTTTCGTTCGCTTAGAATGATTGTATACTTTACAATGAATATTATTAGAGTACATACTTATACTTTTAGCACTTACTTTATGATTTTATGCGAATGAGTTAGCTCTTATATTCAAATATTGTTGGTGCTGATGAAGTCCTCAATCACGAATTCACCTAATTTATTGGAAACAGGTATAAAAAACATTTTTTATTTAAACACCAAAACAAAAAGTGTTTTTTGTTTAAAGCAAATTTTTATATAAAAATTTAAAACTTTATAGATCATACAGTAAAAAAGACAGTACTAAAAATAGGAGAATATTTTTAAAGTATCAGTATGAATCCATCTAATACAACAACGATAACTTCGTATACTATAATTCTAATAGAAAGATTAAGAATTAAAACCCGACAGGAGGTCATCTTCATTTTGAATTTGTTCAGTTGTAGTAAACTAAAATATTGTACATAATTTTTAAATATAAATTTTGCGGTATTGTTTGAATAACATGAGTGCCAAATCATTTGCACCCTGCTAACTTACTAGACGTAACTATAGTACAAATTCTATCTTAAATATTCACTTTACAGTATCAGCTGATTTGAAAAAGTTGAAATACACTAGTTAAGGTTGACTAAACCAAATTAATTTTGCAAAACGAGTTAAAAAATTACATTAGTTTCGGATGTGTACAGTCAATTCATAACAATACGTCTTTAGTAGAACTAAAATTCATATAAATTGTAAAGCTGAGTCCAGGGTTTACAAGTTTGCGCAGTCTCAGATGTACAGGAACCATTTCTGAAAGAATCCAAATATTTACTCAAATTTTCTGTATCTTCTATTCGCTCACAATTGTACTGAATTGACCACATTGCAGCGGCTACATCATATCTCTTATCACCATAGCCACAGTCACCAAAGTCTACAATCCCAACTGACTTCCATTTATGATTTTCCTTTCGAAATAGTACATTTGGCAATGTAAAATCTCCATGAACAAATTTGACCTGATTTTTATCATCCAGCCAAAGTGCATCATCTCTTACTGCTTCATCGAACCCAGCTAGATCATTGAACGCCTTTCCTAGTCGTGTTTTATCCCAAGAGAGGCCGTTTTTTGCCTCTGCATTCAATTTTGCTCGTTTACTTTCAGCCAATTTTTCTGCCCATGCTCGTGTAGTTTGAAAAAGACCTTCTATTTGCATATATTTCATGCCTGTTGGCATCCATCGGTAGAAATTTTGCAATGCTCGACCAAATTCTTCAACAAGTTGCACTCGTGTTTCGGTATTTACACATTGTATGAAGGCTTCTGAACCATCAACTCCATCAATACAGCTGAGGAGGGTATTCTGTCCACAAAGTACAGTCAACGGTGTACATACGCTGAGACTAGAGTCACTGTAGTGATGTAGGCGAAATAAGTTATAAAATTCTCGCAAAACAGCACCTTTCGAGTAGATATTGCGTGGAAGTTTGATGGTATAGCGACCGGACGGTGTTTGAAGAAAGAAGACAGTGGAGTTGTGTCCAACTGAATTAATTGTTGCCCTATACGGGCCTATGTACGCAAGAATGGCGAGGTGAAGCTCTTCTGAAATTATTGCAGCTTGGTTGCTGCTGAATGAATGCTTTGCTGTAGTTGGAATAATATCGGTTGGTGCTTCTTCCATTGTTGTTATAAGGATGGTTAAGAAAAATATGAAAGTTGTAATCCAGGATACACATTAATTCCTCCTGAAAAAAAAAATTGAAAACGTATTGTCATCCATGCACTGCTGAATCAAGATACAAGACTTATGCAAATGGTGCTACTCAAAGATATAAATTTTTATCGCAAACGGTAAATATTAGGGGTTTATGTGATTTGCTGGATCGGCTGTTGTAGCATAATTTACAGGATAGGTCTGGTAAGTCAGACCCTCAGAGTATCGAACCCTTAGTTACGGCTATTAATATAGAGGAAGCAAAAATTTTTTATAGTTTCGCTACTAACGTAATTTTGAATTTCATATAATTTTTTAATTCTCATATTCCTCAAAGGATTTAATTGGATTCCAGTCTACCGTTTCTCCAACAAATTGATTCCAGTGAAACTTCACATTTCCCTTAATTGGAAATCTGTAGTAATGTTGTTTTATGTTATTCAACTTTTAGTTTTAGTTTAATATGTAATAAGTTATTTACCGGTGCTGAGATGTGCCCTGAATCCTTACAAAAGAAAAACAGCAAGATTTACACTTAATTGGTACCACTAAATCACATAATTATACTATTTGAAACTATGAAGAACGATATAACTTAGAATTATAATGGATACAATGAGAATAGCATAAATTAAGGTTGAATCACCCATACCGGGGGCAAGGTATAAAATTTCCAAGTTTTTTTCGAAAAATTTTTTTTTTCGTTTTTTCGCATAGAAATCCGTTTCATGACTTTCTGAAGCGATTCTGAAAATTTTTTGAAAAAAAATTTTTTTCGGAAATTTTCCAAGTACAAAATTTAAAAAAAATTTTTCTAAGTCCAAAATTTTGATTTTGGGTTCCATCATAACCCAAAAAAATTCANCAAAAGTTGCTCAGAATGAAAACCCGAACAACTTTTCCATTTAACAAATTTCTCTGTGGTGACCCCTTCAGGTCAAAAGTCAGGTCAAAAGTCAAATCAACTTCCAATGCATTTAGCATGGACGGGGGCAAGGTAAAAATTTCTAAGTTTTTTTTCAAAAATTTATTTTTAGTTTTTCCGCATAGAAATTCGTTTGAGGTCCTTCTGAAGCGATGTGGCAATGTTTCACGGTTGGAAAAGATTTATCCAGCAGATGTGTAGAACGCTTAGATGAAACATTAGTGTTAGAAAAAGCTGAGGTTCTTACCCGGCACAGGAGATTTTTCCCAGAATGAGGCATCACCACTGCTCTGCGTAGGGAATAACTCCTGCAACGACTGTTGTGTGTAACTACGATGTATTTCAATAATAATGGTAAGCAGAACTAATGTAATTCAATTCACATATGCTTCAGCGTGTATACAAACACAGAAGCACGGTATTGAGTCGCAAATGTGTCACTTCACATAAACCGACTAGCCGTAACAGTGACCGATCTTGATTCGGTTTTCTATAAGAGATATTAGAAAATTGAAGGACACAAAACTTTTTAAACCTTTGTCAGAATCGCTTCAGAAGGACCTGAAAGAAATTTCTACGCTGAAACACTAAATAAAAATTTTTGAAAAAAAACTTAGAAATTTTTACCTTGCCCCAGCCCATGCTAAATGCATTGGAAGTTGATTTGACTTTTGACCTGACTTTTGACCTGAAGGGGTCACCACAGAGAAAATTGTTAAATGGAAAAGTTGTTCGGATTCTCATTCTGAGCAACTTTTGTATAAGAATTTTTTTGGGTTATGATGGAACCCAAAATCAAAATTTTGGACTTAGAAAAAATTTTTTTAAATTTTGTACTTAGAAAATTTCCGAAAAAAATTTTTTTTCAAAAAATTTTCAGAATCGCTTCAGAAAGTCATGAAACGGATTTCTATGCGAAAAAACGAAAAAAAAAATTTTTCGAAAAAAACTTGGAAATTTTATACCTTGCCCCCGGTATGGGTGATTCAACCTAAAATAAATCATAAACTATTGATGAAAGTGAATTTTCAACTGGAAGTCTACCTCAGACTTCCAAATTCTCTGGCAACTGGACTGGCATATTGTAGTAGTAACCAAGATTGAAATGATCAACCTTGAAGCAAAATAATGCTGCACGCGCATCAACTAAAGTTTGTGAGATTAAAGTTAGCCAACACAACTTACTGCTCTATCCAGAATTTAAATTCTAACCAAGGTGATAACTTGGTTGTGTCTAGATAATTGTTTGGATAAAATTCCTGTGATATGTGACAGCAGCATATGTCGACCGATCACTAATTTAATGTACTGGTATTCAGTTGTTAACTTAACAATTTGGATAACTGGTATAATGTTTTCTAATTTTTTTTCTCTTAATTTTTCACAATTTATTGATTAAAGAGTTTTAATACCAAAGAATACTAAAAGCGGAAATATACTTGGAAGTCAATATCCAAAACCTGTTTTAAAAAGTTATTACAGTGCATGACGTTTATTAGAGCATGCTTTATAAGAACATTCGGGTTATAAGAGCAGAATTTTGCGTGTTTGGTTTGCTCTAATGCATTTAGCATGGGGCATTAACGCGTTATAAGAACAACGCATATAAGAGCAAAACGGTTATAAGAACTGCCTTTTGCTGGGTTATTTTTGAAGCGGGAGTTGGATATAAGAGCAGAGAGCATCTCGACACTCAAAAAATATTTGTAATCAAGCGGAGATGCAGGAGATTTAGAATTGAAATTATCTATAATTGAAAATACAATATTAGAGCGTAGAATTGCTAATAGAGTTCAGTCCAAAATTACTAATTATCTTGTTAAATAATTAGTCAAGGATAAGCATCGTTGGACAAACTGAGTGGCTAGTAAAAAATAAATTTTGGAAAAATAAATTTTTTTTGCCATATACTTTTTATAAGAACATCCTGCTCTTATAAGCGTTGTAAGAACAAACAGTTATAAGAGCAGCATTTCCAGGCGACGGAGGGGAGCTCTTATAACCGTTGTGCACTGTATAATAAACCGAGACAAAAAAAATTATTTTCATATCTGGTTAATTTAGCAGAGCTTAAATTCTATTGACAATTTTAAGGTTTTCCAAATTAAGTTGAATATAATACGAATCATTAGCTTTGCTCATCAAAGACACCTTTCAATTAAAATTTCCATAAAATTTTTCTTACTTAATTTGTTGAATGATACTACAGTAGTGAACGATTATAAGACCATTTGGTTATAAGACCTGATTTTCATAGCTGGTGTAGACCTACAGTTTTATTCAAGTTTATTATGGATTATTTTAATATAGCAATAGTTTATTATAGAAACATTCTAGGTCGAGATGTTCTGAGTTCATTGCAGCCAGGGCTTTATTACAAGCGGAATCTACTGTATTTAAATCAAAAGTCTAATGTAAAATATGGTGTGTAAAATACTTACGTATATTTATATCTAAATAATTATATGAAAATTAATTTCTCTAGCTTAGTTTTATAGCCAAATTCTGACGAAATTTTTTTACATTTCCGAGTTAGTGAAATTACCAAACTAAACAAATAATCTGATTTAACACTGCGTGCAATTTCTTCTCATTATAATCAACTAAAAATATCCGAAGGTATCTCCTACTATCCGATATCTGACGGATATTACTACCGGTAATTCGGTATTGACACAGCGGTATTTTATTTAAAAAAACCTTTCCATTTTTTGAATGGTATGTACAAGTGCATCATATATTTCAAATTTGTAAATTTTAAGTTTTAAATGCTTCTCCTTTATTTCGATATACATTTAGCATTATGTTAAGCTCTTGGGCAATGCGACATTGCACATTTTAGTTAGCGTTATATTGAATTAATTCAAAATCAATCAATGATTTTATGTGCCGATGAAGAGGAGTTAAGCGTTTTTTTAAGTACTTAAGATCAAATTTTTTATTGCATTTAAATCCTGTGCACTAAGCATCAATTCGAAATGGTTGTAAACAGTCTGCATATTTGGTGCGTGAAATGATACACTGAGAGACAGATAGACAAACAGGTCAGCAATAGCAGAAATACCTCATAGTTAAGTTGTTCGGGCTTAAAAATTGAGTCTAATCAGACATAATGTTACAAGTAATCACAAGTGATATAATTTAATCGGGTTGATAAACCAAATTTACTCACATTACAAACCTGGACTTGCTCAGTTATCTTTGCTTCTTTAGATGAAGTAGAAAAACTGATTTGAAATAAATTCAATACAACAAAAATTAAAATTAACGAAAGAACTGGCTAGTTAGAAGAGAGGTTACTCGTTAGAGTCCGCATTTTAAGAAGTATAATTTTAAAGCGTTATACAGTTGGGTGCAAGATCTTAGGCGCATAGCATCTTTTAAAAATAATTCTTAAACAAAAGCGGGAATGATGTGGGAATTTTAAACGCAATTATGTGTAAGGTGTCCAGCAAATGTGTAGAAAGTTTCATAATTTAATTCTTGCAATTGACTGAATTATATTAGTAAAAGTATATTTGGGCTGGAAAAAGTTTGGTGCAAATTCTTAGGCACATTTGATTTCTGTGGAATTAAATGAGAAATCCGAAGGGTAAATATGCTTAGCACTTACTCGAACCTCCCTTAACAATAATGTCTTTCTCTGTTAAGTGAAAGTTCAAACACTCAGACCAAATTTCTCCATTTCATCTTTCACTGTTGTTTTAACTGGTTTAATCTATTGACACTCCCTCGCGTCAGAGTAAGTTGCTCGACACAGGCTTCTCCAAATGTCAATACGATTTAGTACAGGGAAGTACAGACCGTCTATAATTAATAGAGTCAATGACGTATTTATGAATTTCTAGTATAGGAAGCTACCAAATTGAATGAAATTTTCTCAGTAGTTCAGTCAAATAGTTAGAAATAAGATTCTAAAAGCATTTTCTCTAGAGTATTTCAAAATGGAAAAAATTTGTGAAGAAAAATAAATACCAAATTTGAAAGTTGCCATAATAATAGACTCACTACGTATTTTCTAGTGTTAGGGTCAATTATGCAATTTCCAAATCAATCAATTCTTTAGATTCGAACTTACTTGGTCCGACATTTGCAAATTGTAATTTCAGAACTTTTGGCATTGACATTGAATTAGGTTAGTTTGCGCTAAGTTTTGTATTTGTTTTCTCCAAACCCATTTCAATAGCGTTTTAAAACTCATCTAGCATATAATATTGATTCCAAACAGCGTCAATTTGTAGAACAAAGTCTATTAAAACAATATTTGTGGCAAACTTTTTATTTTATTTAAATTTTTTAGTATTTGGAAAACTTTTCTTCTTTCTGCGCTAGTTGAGCCAATAGATAGGAAACCCGTCTAAGTTTAAGTAAGAAGTTATAGTTTATATGATATTCATAGGTTTTTATCGCACAACTTAAGGAAAGTGAAACTTTGACGTTGGAATTTCATTTAAACAGATAATTTCCTAAGCTGGTACTGGGAAGGGAGTTTCGACTAAATGCAAGGCAACTTTTATTATTCCAATTTCTCATTTCATCGACAGTAAAAAAAATAAAATTTTGATGACCTTAAGGATTTGTACCAACTTTCTCCCAAATTAACTTTTACTGCTCTAATTCAGTGAATTGTAAAATTAAATTTTAAAATTTTCAACACATTTGCTAGACGCTTTATACATAATTGCTATTATTATTTTGAAATCAGTTACGCATTTATTTAAGAATTGTTTATAAAAATAACAATGCGCCTAAGATCTTGCACCTGACTGTAGAATTAATAGATAGGAGATTAATTGGGAAAGCTTCTCACGATTTCCTTTTTTTCTTTTCTCATTTCACTCAACCAACTGAAACAAAAATTATTACTTTCGCTCCTTATCGCAAGCCTAAACCTAAATTAGGTGGGGCTATGGTCAAAGTGGGAAAAGGGGTACAAGAAAATATGAATCATCCTGTACATAGAATTTTCTTATCTAATGAAACTCTATTAACTTCACAAAGCTATAATCGACAACAGTTCGTTGAGTAGCCTATCAAAATTTGTGTTGGATACGTCATCTGAACGTAACTATATGCTCAATTTCGTTCTCCTTCTTTGTTGTATTCTTTCTCTGTGGAAATTATAATGCATGTGTCAACCGTCGGAATTGATGGAAACGAATTCAAAAATGCATATTACTAGTACTTATAAATTGGAAAAATGTGATTTATATTGATATTTTAAGACTGACAATTCAAAAGTGAAACTGATTTATCGAAATTTTATATCCGTTAGTTAAATTTCTTTGACCGAAATGCCAAAGAGTATTAAAGCCGATTTCCTTACGTTTAACTTTTTTTTGTATAAAATTGTGTTTCACCTTTGGAGCGTCAGGGTTAAAATACCACTATGTAGTTATTTTATTGCACTTACTGGTTTAGCACTTAAATTTCTTTTCACATTTGTGTTCTCCCACCGATTGATTTCAATATATAAACTATATTCATAATTAATAAAGAATTAAGCAATAAAGTACCAAAAAATTTATAATTTTGTACTAAAAAATACACTTCGAAACAAAATGAATCACGACAAGAAACTAGCAAATTGTAAAAATGTTTGTTGACAATTGAGAAAAAACTGGTGTCAGAAATGGATCTCAGCTAATAATAACTTGTTTTGGTACATAATATGTCTGACTCATAAAACTGCTAAATGTTTACGTATGAACTTGTCCTTCAAGTTTGGCCTGTTAAAATACTATGGCTGAAATTGGTTGATCTTGCGAGTTTGATTTTTTTTATATCGGAGTAGGGATAGGGAACACCTCTGTGGTGAATGTTTAACAAGAGAAATTGTAATTGCATAGCCTATGCTTTCATATAAATTTTTTGTCATTATTATAGTCTACTATGTCAACTAAGGAGAAAAACTGTCATTCTCTAAACCGCAACTAATTTTTATAGAATTTAAAGCAAACTCAGGACATGATCATGACTCACTTCAATTGGAAGTTTCAGGCGTCAAACAAAATATTACGAAACTACGTAAAAAATAAAACAAATTTAATATTAATTTTATAAAAAATAACTACACACTATGTGCGCTATGAGTTGCGAAAGTGAATTTTACAAAAGCGACGCCGATAATTTTCAATCGTGATTACAAGTATGAAAGTGAAATGGAATGCTAAATCGTGATTTCATTTACATAGGCTCCGATTGAAACAAAAAATGAGTAGTGTAAAGGCTTAGAGCAAAACAGTGAAGTTGACAGGGGTCAACTTCACTATGAAATTTATCCGGTAGCGTCATGCGCCATTCGTCGAGTTTTGTTGATTTCAGAATTCAATATTGTCACTTAAAATTTAATGATAAATTGGATATCCGAGAATCATCCCTGATAACAATTAAATTTATAAAGATTCACATCACAGTTGGATGTATCATCAACTCAACTATGTCAACTATGTTTACCATCATCATCGCATAAAACAAATTTGTTTTAGCGACTCTATGTTACATATAATCTAATCATCGTAAATATCTATTAGTAGGGCTAGAAATGAATGACATACTGTAACATTTCAAATTAGAGTAAAATCTAATAATAAGTCCTAGATATTGCAATAATTAGGTTATAATAATAAAACAAAAATTGGCTCATGTTAGTTGTTATGGAGTATATGTAAACCTCGTAAGTTATAACAACATCAACTTTAGCATCAATCCCACAACTGTAACATTATTTTACAGAAAAATTCTAAATTTCTGTCATATACAGTAAGTTGTTTAGCACAATTTACTTTATCCATTCAAATTTCAAAAAATCCCAAAGAGCCTGAGAAGTTTAGAAGTATGCGCCGGCGGAACATATCAAACTGAGATTTAAATTCTATACACTTATTCTTTACTTGGAAAATTCAAAAAATATTTAATTTTATTTTTTCAATTTTATTTATTTAAAATCATAATTGCAATATTTATTTCTAATTCTTACTTGATTGTGTTTTTCAATTTACTCCTTTTCAGAAGTTCTGTGAACATGTAAACCAAGTAATTAATTTACTTAAAGTGTTACTATTTTGAGATTACCAGTAAGAGTTAGATTTGTTAGCCGAACAAACTCTATACAAAAATTTTAGTTCTAAATTAGTTCTAATGTGCCTGATGGTAGCATGACCAATCCATGCTATGACACTCTTATGACTATAAAATCATACTTATTTAATTAACAGTCTGTACAGCAAACGCAGAAATCTTATTTAAAAATACTTTCTCTCTTGGTTTGGTCATCTTCATAAACATTGTCTTTTGACGCAGCGAAATTTAAAAAATATATATACAGTAAAGTTCTGCTATAGTGACTCCGGCTATAATAGAACTCCGGCTATAGCAAACCACACTGTCCGGTCCCTGCCAAGCAAATGGGAGATTATGTGTTAAGTAGTCCGGCTATAATGAAATCGGCTATACTGAACTTCCGGCCTTAGTGAACCAAACCTACCGGTCCCGAGAGTCATTTTGTCCGGTTATAGTGAAATATGTCTGAATTCCGTAATAAGACCATTTGCTACTACTGTTCCTTATACTTTTATGCCTGCCAATCTATGCACCGGACTTGCATGTTGACCTATGAGTGAGTTTTAGTTTATTAAGTAAATTACTAATTCACAATGTCAAAATCAGGCAAAAAGCGCACTGCGTTGTCCTTAACGATAAATTCGATGTCATTGCTGCATTTGTCTTCCAACACACCTAGCCAAACGTTATGTGAGAAATATAAGATTGGAAACTCTACAATTTCTTTTATTTTGAAATCAAAATCTAAAATTGAAGAAGACTTCCAAAAATTTTGTGGTGAAAGTTAATAATAAAAGTGTTGAAATATAATTAGGTTACATTTAAGCAATTAGCTAAAATTCAAAAATCAAATTTTTAGAATATAAAACGCCAACGCCGATGTAGCTATCCAAAGTTGGATTCTGCGCTCATCAAATGGTCTCAAGCAAATCCCCATTACCCAGTTCTTTTCTAAATCTGCTTAGCTGAATTTATAGTGAAATATTTGGATATAATGAACAATTATTAAATTGAAGTGTCCGTTCACTATACGGATATAATGAACTCCTGTTATACTGAACCAATTTTGCCGGTCCCTACACGTTCACTATAACCGAACATTACTGTATTTTGAAATAGTTTTGATTATGCAAAGTCAAAATTTGTAAAGTAAATGCATTGTTACCTTTTCTAGGTGATGATGATTGTTTGCTCCTGTTTCTAAAAGTGACTTTGAAAATCTTAGAATAATTATGAAACGTTAGCTGGAAAGTAAAAACACTACTTTTAAAATTTATTTTTACTTTTCTCCTCAAAATGATGAATAAACAAACGAAGACGGAAGACGTTGTGTTCTTGCTACCCATGAATATTGCAAACTCAAAAATGTTTCACAATTACACTTTGACTTATGGTTATCTATCATTAAAAACTATGAATAGAAACAATAAATTATAATCTTCTGTTGTTCGACGTCTAAAATCCATTCTACCAACTAAAACATGTAGTTCTTTCCGAAAATATATACCCTATTCCCTTGCTGATTGCCCACCCTCGTCTATTACCCGTGGATTAATCATGCGAAAAAATCGATCAACCCGCACCTCTCATATAACCCTTAGTTTTTGATACGCACAAAATTCAAATTTAAGTAATTGCTGCCGGTTGAACTGCTTAAAAAAATGTGTTTCACAAACGCTTTATTGAAGAAGCTAAGGTTAAGTTGTAGAAAAAATAAATAAATCATCTTCACTAGATTCCGGGAGTAATATGCAAAGATATAATGTTAATTATATCAAAGAACACAAAATAATTGTTTTAACAGTGATAGAAAAGTATTTCAAACAGATGAGTATAATATTTAGCAATTATAAGCTAGAATTTACGACGATGCGATGTTGCATTGCGAATGACCATGAGGTATAATTGATATGAGACTATTTCTAATACATCATGTTTGTAATATACCAATCTAAAAAATTCCAGTGAGATCAGTGCGTTTAGCAATTTATCAATGGTTGTAGCAAACGTTTAACATTTCTTTTGCTTATACATAGATTGTCGGTAGCGTATAGGGATAATATGATAACCTGTAATCTAGAAGTAATAGCAATATGGAAGATTTGGAAGAAATATCGTGCCACGTTTCACTGTGATGAAAAGGTCTTATTATCGTGATTTATAATCAAAGTGGCGAACACTTCAGCTAGCTTGTTTTTATAAAACAGATAATTTACCCTCTCGTATAACCCGCAACGAAAAAATTTGTGAGAAACACGTCGTATAACTCGCAAGTAATAAGAGAGGGAATAGGGTAAAATTCTCATTTCCATGAAATCCAACACGCAAATTAATATTTGTTCAGCTTTGTAATTATTTGTTATTCAATAAATTAGTTCGAGTAATCTTTAACTCTTTGGATAGTATGGGAGGAAATGGATGAAATTTCCGTAACCTGTTCGGGTCATACCTTTTTTACTTTAGATACTTGAAACTTGGTACACACATTCCCCACTTTCATAAGGATTTTTACCCAAAATTTAAGGGTCAAAAACATATGAGAAGGGGAACAGGTTTAAGGGTAAATTATATTCCAATATTCCAATATTCCATCCAATATTCCAAATTATGTTCCAATATTTTGAATTTTCGTATAACTTATAATGTTCTATTTTATTTAATCCATATCTTTGTTGCATAAATATGAGTTAGTTCGTTTGCATTGACTCAGTTAAATAAAGTTTTTATTTGGTTCATTAAGCTTAAATGCAAGTCTATTAATGTTAATATTCAACTGTCCAAAGTCAACCCCCCCCCCCTCCTCCTCCCATTGTAAAAAAAATGCTTTTGTAAAAAAAATATAGCCAAACAAACTGCGTACCTTCCTAGGTTTTGTATGTAATTAGTACACCCGTTTGTACACATGATTCCGAAAGAACAATTGAATTTGATAAAATCAAATAAAATGGTGCTTATTTTCGTGATAGAATCCACCAAAATTGTACAAAGTCACCCTACTTGACGGTATTAGTATTGAATACCTTGCCTAGCGCACCTTATTTAAGTTAACAGGAAGATTGAATTTGAGAGGAATAAATCCTGTTTCATCTCGAAAAAAGCAACACATACGCCAAATAAATTTAGTGGAGTTTGAACGCTCTTTTGACGCTTGAAAAGATGAAGTTCTGATGCAAAAGATATCCTGAATGATAGATTTATTGAAAAATAAGTCGCCTGCGTACATGGGTAAACAAACAAAATACATGTTGTTTAAACAAGTGTGAGGCTATNAACTGTCCAAAGTCAACCCCCCCCCCCTCCTCCTCCCATTGTAAAAAAAATGCTTTTGTAAAAAAAATATAGCCGAACAAACTGCGTACCTTCCTAGGTTTTGTATGTAATTAGTACACCCGTTTGTACACATGATTCCGAAAGAATAATTGAATTTGATAAAATCAAATAAAATGGTGCTTATTTTCGTGATAGAATCCACCCAAATTGTACAAAGTCACCCTACTTGACGGTATTAGTATTGAATACCTTGCCTAGCGCACCTTATTTAAGTTAACAGGAAGATTGAATTTGAGAGGAATAAATCCTGTTTCATCTCGAAAAAAGCAACACATACGCCAAATAAATTTAGTGGAGTTTGAACGCTCTTTTGACGCTTGAAAAGATGAAGTTCTAATGCAAAAGATATCCTGAATGATAGATTCATTGAAAAATAAGTCGCCTGCGTACATGGGTAAACAAACAAAATACATGTTGTTTAAACAAGTGTGAGGCTATNCATTGAAAAATAAGTCGCCTGCGTACATGGGTAAACAAACAAAATACATGTTGTTTAAACAAGTGTGAGGCTATAGCAAACGACTCGTTCATATTCTTCAGTCTTTCTCTTTTAATAAGTAAAGTCGGATAAAAAAGATAAACTAGATTTAGCACCCCGGTGCTAGAAGTAGTGTAACTGCTATTTCTAGGCGCGTTGCTTCTACATGTAGGGGTTTGCATTGTTGCCTACCTTTCGTATTGTATTTTTTTAATTTTGTTATAAAAATTTTCCACAAAAAGTGAAAATAAAAATGTCTGTTTTTAGAAATTGTACTATCTGACTCATAAATGACTCTTTCTGACTCATAAATCATGACTATTATATTGAACTTAGATTGGACAATTTAGATTGGGCAATTTAGATTGGGCAATTTTACCTACAACACTATGTTTCAAATTTTGATTGTTAAAAACTTTTTTCTGTGTTCTACAAAATATACACTGCGCAAATTCAGCAACACTAAATTTACTTAAGTGCAATCAAGATGGCAACTAAACTGAAATTTGCTAAAAGCTTCTCTCAATTAATCTCACTAAAATTATTGCGTCAGCAGGTGTTGGATAAATATATTCTAGAAACCTGTTTTAAGTACTTAAATAATTACTATAATTAAACAAATAAGTGTTGAAAAAAGTTGTATAAAGTTTCATCAAAAATTGTTTCAAAGTGTGCCAGTGGAGAAATAAGGATTGACAGTTAGATTTGTTTATAAATTATGAAATGGAATTGTTACTAAATTCATGGTACATGTATCTGCTAATAAGTTTGATGAAAAAATTTACAATTTTGAGAAAATATTTCGAAATAGTCACAAAAAAAAATATTAAAAATTACATAATTTCTCTAAATCAATCGGCAAGAATAAANTGAAAAAAGTTGTATAAAGTTTCATCAAAAATTGTTTCAAAGTGTGCCAGTGGAGAAATAAGGATTGACAGTTAGATTTGTTTATAAATTATGAAATGGAATTGTTACTAAATTCATGGTACATGTATCTGCTAATAAGTTTCATGAAAAAATTTACAATTTTGAGAAAATATTTCGAAATAGTCACAAAAAAAAAATTTTAAAAATTACATAATTTCTCTAAATTAATCGGCAAGAATAAGTTGTCACAAGTCTTGCTTTAATTTTTAACGTACAGAAAAGAATCTATTTTGAGTTCTTTTAAAGTAAAATTTGTTCTTTTAATTTACAATTTTTACCAGCTAACAGTGCAGCTGTGATGAGTTTACTGAAATATAAAATAGACCGCCTTCATGTGTAACCCGAATCCAAAGAGTAGTCGCTCAATTTCAATGTATACGCCGATTCGCTAGATTTCAAGGTATTAACCTACACAAGCTAATTTTGGAAAAGTGACTTTCTGTTTGGATATTGTCGAACAAAATAGCCAAGAGTCGCACGCGGGCCCGCCGCGAGATTTATGCATCACATGATTAGACCATTGCACTTCAATCCCGTGCTTTATAATTTGCGGCTGTAAGAATATAAGTTTTTTCCCAAATAATTACAAATTAATTAGCCAAAATTTTATCTAGAATAAGACGATATTATTTTGAATTTGCTTTGAATATTGTTGAATTTTTAAAGTAGATGTTCAAAATTATCTTAACGTGTTTGATTAGTATCGTTAAAGTTTATACTNATAATTTGCGGCTGTAAGAATATAAGTTTTTTCCCAAATAATTACAAATTAATTAGCCAAAATTTTATCTAGAATGAGACGATATTATTTTGAATTTGCTTTGAATATTGTTGAACTTTTAAAGTAGATGTTCAAAATTATCTTAACGTGTTTGATTAGTATCGTTAAAGTTTATACTTTATACGTATAACGACAGTACGTTCATTATGCCTATTAGATTAATGTTATATCAAAGAAAGCTTGATTTTTAGGAAATTTGATCGACTAAATGCAAGTAACAATGCCATTTATCTGAATCATGTAAAATCACCAAAAATCACGTTACTAACGTTATTGTACACAATTCGATCACGAAAATCACGTGATTTGAAAGTGGACCGTGATTGAATTCCCCAAGTCAGAGTCATGGAGAATACTAATGAATGATAATGAATAACATGAAAAAAAAACTTAGAAAATCGGTTAAAAAAAAATTTTTTTTTTTTTGGCGTGCAAATGTCTGATTGGAATTTGAGCACAGAGAATGAAATAAGGCGTTTGAATCAGTTGATTTTTTTTTTACATGAATTTTTAGTTATAGACTTTCACCATGTANATTTTTTTTTTTTTGGCGTGCAAATGTCTGATTGGAATTTGAGCACAGAGAATGAAATAAGGCGTTTGAATCAGTTGATTTTTTTTTACAAGCNCAAGTCAGAGTCATGGAGAATACTAATGAATGATAATGAATAACATGAAAAAAAAACTTAGAAAATCGGTTAAAAAAAAATTTTTTTTTTTTTGGCGTGCAAATGTCTGATTGGAATTTGAGCACAGAGAATGAAATAAGGCGTTTGAATCAGTTGATTTTTTTTTTACATGAATTTTTAGTTATAGACTTTCACCATGTATAGAAATATCTAGTTCAATTGAACAGAGTGACAATTTTAAACATATTTGCTACATTCCCTTTTCCTAAGAAATGAACTAATCCCTTAAATTCTTATTTAGACATTTTCCGTTGTAAGAAATAGAAAGGTGAGTTGAAATTTAAAGGGTTTTGAATGAAAAGTTACATATTATCAGTATCACTCCAAGTCAGTCAACTTCCTCTGTCACAAATTTTTCTAATTCATTCAGTGTCTCATTTTTTAAGAATTTAAGAAGTTAAGTTACATCAAATACTATCAATTTCTAAACTTTCAAAGTCAGGTTTGTAAAAAAAAATAANAAGGTGAGTTGAAATTTAAAGGGTTTTGAATGAAAAGTTACATATTATCAGTATCACTCCAAGTCAGTCAACTTCCTCTGTCACAAATTTTTCTAATTCATTCAGTGTCTCATTTTTTAAGAATTTAAGAAGTTAAGTTTACATCAAATACTATCAATTTCTAAACTTTCAAAGTCAGGTTTGTAAAAAAAAATAATTATAAATCTATCCTTTTGGTTCCGAATTAAAAAAATTATTCAATAATTAGTATTTATCAAAACTTTGAATTTGANTATAAATCTATCCTTTTGGTTCCGAATTAAAAAAATTATTCAATAATTAGTATTTATCAAAACTTTGAATTTGATCTACTTTCATATTTTTTGTGTTGAATTCTCATTCTTATAAATTTTTTACTTTTTTTTTTTCAATTTTAGTAATAAGAGTGATGGCTGATGACACTCAAATCTATAGTGACGACGACGACGTTGTTTATGAATTTGAAAATTTCTTGACCAATAGCAGAGGCGCTACTCCACCAGTAAACAAAAATCATGTAAATCCAATCACTTCCGGTGTTGATGAAGAAGAACAATCAATTATTGATGCTCCGAGGTTTCCATTGGTCCATAGAACTATGAACACTGAGCGAGAAAGTCGAAGCCAATCAACTTCTCTAACTGCAAGGACCAATAGCGTTCAACGGAGCAACAGTCGGCAACGCAAAGTACAACAACATGTTGGAGCTATTTACCATTATTGTAAGTACACTCAACAATGAATTTGACATAAACTATATTTATAAATTCCTAATAATGAAATGACGTAAACAAAATATATAAAACATAAATAATGACAATCAACCAAAGATCGGATTTTATTCGATTGGAGAGCAAAAATTCCTGATTGTTTATTGTTTATGCAATACAGTTGTGTAGATCTTAAATTTTATACCTTGAGCTCCATGGGGCTTCAACGTAGTGAGTAAAAGTTATACAACTTTTTCAGAATTTTTTTGATTGCATGAAAAAATTTTTTTTTNGGGCTTCAACGTAGTGAGTAAAAGTTATACAACTTTTTCAGAATTTTTTTGATTGCATGAAAAAATTTTTTTTTAATTTTTGAAAAAATTCAAAAAAAAGAAAAAATTTTTTTTCAATTTTCACTTTATTTTACCATTTTCATAGAAGTTCCATTAAATTTGGACAATTTTGAATAGAGCAAGAGTGTGATTTTAGGCAAACAAAGCTAGAGATTAAAAAAAATCATATTCTCAAAAATATAAGCTTAAATTTTTTTTTTTTTTTTTTTTTTTTTGGTTTTAACGTGTATATTTTTCATTTCGCAAAATCTTGTACTAAATTTTTCAAAATTTTAGGTGCAATGTTCAAACCATGTAATTTGAANTTAATTTTTGAAAAAATTCAAAAAAAAAGAAAAATTTTGTTTTCAATTTTCACTTTATTTTACCATTTTCATAGAAGTTCCATTAAATTTGGGCAATTTTGAATAGAGCAAGAGTGTGATTTTAGGCAAACAAAGCTAGAGATTAAAAAAAATCATATTCTCAAAAATATAAGCTTAAATTTTTTTTTTTTTTTTTTTTTTTTTGGTTTTAACGTGTATATTTTTCATTTCGCAAAATCTTGTACTAAATTTTTCAAAATTTTAGGTGCAATGTTCAAACCATGTAATTTGAAACCACCCTCTATATAAGTTTATTTTAATATTTTAATTATTTATTTTTGTTTGTTGTAAATTCTAATTATAGTTCGAATTACTGATGATCAAGTACCATGTTTGGGTTTGGGATGGATATACGTTCTTGGACTATTATTTGGAATTTTTGCTATTGTCGCCATTTTCATCAATTTTCAAGCTTACACCTCATTGGCTCACATGCAGTTACAATTGGTTGAAAAATCTCAACAAGATATGCTCAATTTTCATAAAATGGAATTGCAAGAAGCAAGAGCTCGAGAGAAACGACTACTTCTCAAACTTGAACATGTTGAGAAAGAAGTATTGGAATTAACTAAAGTCATTTTACCCAATTACATTCAACAAATCCGTCCAACACATTTGACAAATTTTGAAACTCCTTATAAAAGTAAAAGAGGGATTTTATTAAAATTATTAGAAGAAATTAAGGAACAAAGTCCCAAGCAATCACGTGATACTTTTCTACAACTTTTCTCTGTCATTGGTGTGACATATGAAGAAGATCCACGTCCAGCAGGAATTGTCATACTCCTTTCTCCAAAGAGCCAATCAGATGAATTTCAGCTTTGTTTTGTCAATAAACTTGCTAATGGAATCAACAGGATTTCATCTGGATCACCTTATCATGTGAGTACTCATAATAATCCATTACTCCAACTAACACGGCCTGTTTCAAATCTAAGTCGTATGTTTGCCGCGCAACATTTAAAGCATAAAAATTGACATTTTCTAGAAACGTTGCAATGATCAGTAGTAGAAAATCTGTCCGGCAAAAATCCTATCGCGCAGGTTGAGACGAGTTAAAAAAATAAACATAAAAAAAATACCTAAATTCTAAAACTTATTCGAATGGTATTTAAAAAAAAAACGACAATAGCCTATTTTCATTGGATTTGGTGTATGAATAAGTTTTCTCGGTAATTCTTATAGGTTACAATTTTGAACCTGAGGGCAGACCGAAACATTTCGGCCATTTTCTGCAAAAATTTCAATAAAAATGTAATTTCTATTCTTACTTAATCATTATTCATTAGTAATTATATCATTTTTTTTTTCACAGCGGTTGAATTTACATCAGACTATGGATAAATCAGACTTGTCAGTCATTCAAAAAGACCTCCNACTATTCATTAGTAATTATATCATTTTTTTTCACAGCGGTTGAATTTACATCAGACTATGGATAAATCAGACTTGTCAGTCATTCAAAAAGACCTCCATCAATATTTCAAATTTAACAGTGGGCGAGCTGTAGTGGTGTATGATCTAGAAACCGTTCAGACATATGAAATGCTCATGGTCCTTCAGGCTTTCACTGACAACATAAATGCTCCAGAAAAACAAGCTGTCTTCATTTTTACTCTAAATGTCCCTCAAGATATTTATGAAAAATATAATTGGGTGGAGCAAAATGGAGCCAGGCTTACTTATGACATTCTCAAGAGAGCATGGACCAAAGTACTCTCTCAGGATAAAATATCACCTCTTATTGCCAGAATTGCTCAAGCCAACATACTCATCAGAGAGGGAGACAGTTGTTAGAGAATCTTTTCAAAATCACCGTATAATTTATATAACCGCTCGAACACTAAATTATATTTAGTGTTTGACAATTCAATAAAACCAAACAATTTTTCATTTTCGTTAGTTCACTATTCCATTCTACGTTGTACTAAATTTAAGCTAAAGAGTCTTATTTTGTTTATGTTTTTTTTTTTTTTTGAATTTTTGATGATTAAAATAATGTTGAAACAGGAGTAATTCGTAAATTTTCAATTTAAATAAAGTGTTTGGGAAAATAAAAGTTAAAGTATATGCGGCTTTTTAGGGGTGCGCTAAACGTTTGCGCATCCTTTAGTAATAGATGGGCATTTTTAAAACTAATTGTAATGCTGGGTGAATGAACTAAAGTTTTTTTAGGTTCAAAAATCTCTATTTAATAAGCATACTCAGGGACGCAAAAGACGCGTAGTTTGGTAATACTCGATTTTTTCATTACCTTAGAAATCCCTTGAAACTTGTTTATTCATCTTGAGAGCGCGTCACTTTAAAAGCCTGTAAAATATTAAGAAAGTTTAAAAAAAAATTGAGTAAAGTGAATTGGCATGAGCAATGCTTTAGTAGTGTATTGTGTTTTGAGATTCTTCAGTCAGTTGTATGTGTAAATTCCTCCTGTTCCTTCAGTGTATTTGTACATGAAAGATTTTCCACTCTCTGAAGGCTCTAAAATACCAATTTTGTCCTTAGGAACGATCACTCCTGGTATTCCGCTATGGAACCGAACCATGTCACACAAACGAGAGCCAATTCCTCTACGACGAAACTTCTCATCTGTCCAAAGTCGACTAATCCCAACGAAGAGCTTCATGGTTGAAACATTGCAAGAAAAAGACGCAAGCGCAGATTCTTCGGAATTTGGCGCTATAGGTTTCTGAAGTTTATAGGCAGCTACCTTGGTTGAATCGATGATTTCCATTGTTACAGAGCCTGAAACCAGAAATAAAATATTAGAATATGTGATGGGTTGGTTTGTTAAAAGTGCTTAAAAGTTACACATATGGAATAGTTACATAATTACATAAATATTTGGTCAAATTATAACCAATCATAGTTAGCCAACAAATGTAATCAATTAAGAATATTCATTAGGGTATGTAGTTAGTGGTTATTTTTGTTGGGTTTGAAGCTTGTAAAACTTTTTCATGTTCTGTTTGGCTCTTGCTATTCTTGGATTTACAAAAGCAAGTCCTGATATAAGCAGATTTTGTTTTCGAATTACAAGCTAACATTAGATTATAACAAAGTAAGTAAAGTTGAAACTACCTAAAATCCTAACTTGATTCTTTCTCTTTGTGGGAACGACATAGAGGAAGAGTCTAGAATTCGAATTTCCAGAAAGAACTTCAGAATTTTTTGCACCTAGCTCCGAGTCAACCCACGACGTAAAATCCCTTAGACGGCTCAAGAATCGTCTCTGCTCTTCTGTTACCAATACTACAGTCCCACCGTCCAGGAATGAATGTACAATCTGAGCATTCTTCCAAAGCTAAAAAAAAAAAAAAAAAAAACTCAACAAGCTATGAAATTCAAATTTTTGTTCGAATTATACAACGAAATTATGAATGTGGTACATCCATCAGATATCAGATATTAATCCAATGTATTAGCTCATTACACTACTAATACTAATAGTAAATAATAGTCTTAGGATTTCTTGTTGAGTTCTTAGATTCAGCTGTTTCGTGAGAACGCAACTGATTGATACAATCAGCGGATGGTGCTTCACCTCGACCATAATCTTCCAATAATTGGTCGCCTCGCCGAGTTACTTGCCAAAGACAAACTTCAGCGAATATTTGAGAATTCAAGGACTAAATTTACTAACGAACATTCACATTGACGCCCCGTGCATTACATCACTAGAATGGGGGGGGGAGGGTATTGATGATGGTTCCCTCACACATATCGACATTTCTCTTCGAATCTAAGGACACTAGTCGACTGACGTTCGTTTTTACATCCGTGGCTCACAATGAGGAACAAAATAAGTATTTCATAATATTATCGTAATAATTTTTTCAATAGTTGATACCCTACCTTCATTGTGAAGACATTGTTCATGCGCTCATGAGCCTTACGATGTTCTTCCTCGTCCTGGAATTCTCCGGGAGAGTACAGAAGACCACAATCGAGACAGAGACGAGGTCCAATTTCTTTCTGACCCGCATCCAGCACGGATTGACACATTCCTGGGTCAAGAAAGAAAATAATCATAGAATTTTCCGTTACCATAAATCATAAGAAGTTTAAGTATAAGAAGTGAGTGAAGATTACCTGGTGGCTCAGTCTTTCCAAGTAGGGACTTCTTAGCTCTCTTCCTTGGAGATTCATCAGGAAATACTTGAAGACGCTTCAGACCCAAAGGATTCGAGACTCCTGGTTTATAGTTCTTATAGAATATAGGGAAAAGGTGCCTTTCCGACGGAACTAATTCATCAAAGCACCCATTGGTAGGTTGTGTGTTTCCACACGCTTCCATCTTCTTTACCTACAACAATAATTCATTAATCTATTATCTTTATGTTATAATTTACCACAATTAAATTACAAATGAAAAAATTAAATTGAAAATCAGAGTACAAAGCAATTAGATAAGAGACTAAAAACCACAGTCGGCACCCCAATGTTCTGGGCAACGGGAGGGAACGTCAAAGTTGTGGAGTTTAAACACAATGAAGCGGTGTATAAAACAGGTGTGGCAGACTGCATTAAGAGTAACAGTAAAGATCAAAAGGTTATAAATAGAAACCGCACTTTTTGCAAATGGTGTAAGTGATACCTCAATCGATCAGAAATTTTATGTAGATTAAGAATATGGGATCAATTGTTGGCGGTCAAGTCAAATTTTTCAAAAATATTGGAAATTTATCCTAAAATTTTTTTTTTTGTTTAGATGACTTACGCAATGGTATTGATCCGGATTTAAGAAATTAACACGTCAATCGATCAGAAGTATCACGCAGATTACGAATCTGACATTTATAATAGGCCGTTAAGTGGAATTTTTGAAAAAAAAATTCTAAAAAAAATTTATTTCAAATATTTTTGAATTTACTGGTAATATAACAGTGAGATGGTTTGCAGCCTGGTTGCATTTACATTGCGAGCGTGTCATTTTTTTTTGTATTGTATTGATCCAGTCCTCCATGTGAGCGGACTCAACACAAATCAAGAAACAATGCTTCAATTCGCTTGACATCACAGGGTATCTCCTACGATGTTTCATCTCTAACTCTGTGAATTATTAGCTTATAACGAATGTGTAATTAATGGTGGAAAATTTTTTCATCTATTGTTGCATTCGTATACAATGCAGAAAAATATTTTACTCGAGCCAGAAGTTACTTTTGACCCATGATTTTTGTGGAGAAAGTCATCCAGTAATAATTTTTTGCAATGTTGATAAATTCTTTTTGATGTAGTTAATATTTTATTGTCAAAGAACAATGAAAAGTAGTGGGAGTTGTTAAAAAAAAACTAGCTCACTAGGATCAAAGCTTCAAAAGGTATGAATTTATTGAAATCCAAGTTTCTGTAACTTAATTCTAAAACACTTCCTTACTTCATACTTTAACGTTTCATATTTAAGTTACAGAAACTTGGATTTTAATAAATCATAACTTTTTACCAGTTGATGCTAGTAACGTGATTTTTTAACGTGTCCCACTACTTTTCAATGTTTTTTGACAATAAATATAAAATGCATCTAAAAAAAAAATTTGTAAACACTCCATAAAATAGAAAAATTATTACTCGAGGGCACTCTCCAGCAAAGAGAATTCTCCAGTATAGAAAGAAAACTGCTAGTCTACTTTTCGTCACAAGAATAAAACTGGTAATACTAATAAGCAACCAACATCGATAAAAATTGAATAATAAATTCCTACTATAATATGATTAAATCTTATTAATCCACACCCCACTTGAATTGGTTTTGAAAAGGCCACACATTTACCTTCCCTTCGATGCCCATATCATATAACTGTGTCTTTAGTATGACCGAAGCAAAATAACAAAGAATACCATCCATGACCCTAACCAATGCTAAGTTCCTGGAACCTGGGTATAAAGTTAGGGTGCCCCAGATCAGCATTAAAAGATTGATAAAGATTGCTCTTTTTAGGTTTGAGGTACAATGAGATCTGAAGCTCCATTACCATTAACTATTTCAAAAATTCCACGTGTGATTTCCCGCGTCAATCGTTGAGAGAAGTTCTGGTAATATAGCTCGAAGCATTCAACATTCATAAGAACAAAGCATTCGATGCTCTATCATTTTCTCCGACAAAAACAAAAGGGGTTAGCTTAGCATTAAAAGCAGAAGGCTAAGTAAATGGTTTTGAATGTTTCTGATCTGATGGTGGATAAATGTATTGTTATGAGGGAAAATATTAATTCAATTAATAATGTAAATTTAGTCTTTCTTACCTTTTGTTCTTTTACGGATTAGTTCAGGATTAAGTCTAAATATAACTAGTTAAATAATAATTATTTAAATTTCTTTTGTTATTATAGTTATTTTAAACTCCTAATCTATTTCCGCGCTAAAAAATTTAGTATAAATACAGGGGTAGTTTCCAGTAGAATAGTCATTCGAATTTAAGACTTTGTCCAAGCGACTTGGTCGTCTTCTTGGTGAGGAAAATTCAGAATCTATTGTTATAGTTTAATGAAATAGGTGTTCATTGTTGTCTATTGTAGATATCGTTTATACAAATAAAAATTTCATATTTCTTTTCTTCAAAATTTTCCATTGTTGAAATTTAAACTTTAATTTCCAATTATTGAGTAGAATCTAAATTTCACTAAGGTTAAATTTTGTTTCTATTCTTTTATTTCAAAAAAAGTTTAGAGTTGATTGTTGAAATAAAAGACTCGACAATCATAAGCATTCTGAGCCCTGGCTGTTTGAAGGTTTTGAGTTACAAGCAAGGGCGGGAAATCAGAAACATTTAAAAGCCCAATTTATTTTAAATTTTCAAAATAAAAGAAAAAGTTGTTTTTCAAATTCATTGTGAGTTTTTGTTTATTTTAAATTATTTAAAATTTAAACCAAGAGTTGTGGAAACCTGGGAATTTCGTCCAACTTGACTAAGGTAAGTTGGTCGATTTAGACCAGGACTTTAANCTGGGAATTTCGTCCAACTTGACTAAGGTAAGTTGGTCGATTTAGACAAGGACTTTAACAATTGGTGGAGATTTCTTAATTTTTGTTTAAATTTTCGAGGTTTTTTTAAAAAATTTAAGCATTAACGTTTTCGCAAAATCTTGCAGGCTAAGCTGTGTACTTTACAAAACTCTGTGTTTTGAACGCTTTGTGCGTAGTAAAGTTTGTCTTTACCAGGCTTTGTGCCTAGAAAAACTTGGTGTTTTTCAAATTGTTGAGTTTTGTACCAACAATAACTTCAAATAAGCAAAAAAATGGCGGAAGTAGAAGTTATCGAAAAGATCGATTATAAGTTTGTACTTAGGTCGATTCCAAAATTCGATGGAAATTCGGACGTAGATTTGTTTTGCGCTAGATGTGACGCAGTTTGTGCGGCAGCATCCGTTGACAACGGATGGCAGATTTTGAATTTTCACCAGATAATCGAAGGAGAAGTCCTAGATTGGTGGAAATTCAACCAAATAAAGTTAATTCGAGAGCTGACAGCCACAAATAAATTAGCAAAGTGGACTGAACTCAAAATTGAACTGAAAAAATTTTACGAACCAGAGTCTGTTCGAAAAGAGGCTAAACAAGCCTCCAGTCGTATTCTATTCGTAGAATGTAAATCGGCTGGAGAATATGTCTCAAAGAAATTGGGTTATTTTGGGATTATAGATCCCCGAATGAGTACTCAGAAGCAGGTGGATAAATTGATTAAGGGATTGCCCTTATCAATTCGGAACATAATGCAATGCTCTGAGCCCAAAGATGTAAATGAGTTTCTTCATAAGTTGAGAAAAATGGAAAAACCGAGACATATCAGAGGCCTCTACCAAAGGTAGAAGGTAGTTTTCGTCGTGCCAATCAAAGCCAAGAGACAGAAACAACCGGTACTGAAAAGTTAGTACCAAGTAATTCCCAAAGACAGCAAAACCCACGTTTTGAGCGGAGGAGATGTTATAAATGCAAACAAATAGGGCATTTTATAAAAGATGGTCCTGAGAATACAAGAGTAGTCGAGAAGAGCTCGACCGCGGTTTACGGAGTTTTTGGGGAAACGACCCAAAACCCTACTATTCCAAAAAACGAATAGAGTGGGCTAGGGGACCGTCCAAAAACCCCAAAAATAATGTCAAAAGTGGTAACATAAACAGTTGTTTTATGTTGAAAGCCACAGAATTAAATAAAAATAAACATGTAAAAGACAACTTCACGTGTGTTGAAGGTGATTGGTTGCCTGTTACGTTTAGAAAGCGACGTATAGGGCCAAAAATCACAACTAAAGTTGTTTTTGGAAATAGTACTTTTGTAGTACGAGTTGATGAAGGTTCTAATATTTCGGTTATTGGACCTGTATTTTTCAGAAAAATAAGAAAGTGTATACATAAAAGATATAAAGTAGAACCGCTGTGTGTGTCTACAGCGTCTGGGAGAGTTACGCTCTCTGATTATGTGGAATTAGTGTTTTCCCATAATGATGTCAAAAATGTTTGGGGTTTCTATGTGATGCCCAAGCTTCCAGAACCCTTGTTGTTAGGGACAGACTGGACGACTAGAAACATGGTTGAGAAAAATGACAGTCAGAACGCTGAAAAGGGGGAGGACTTGGGTGTGGGGGTTGAAAAATCGACTTCAAGCCCAGAGACTTCTCAATTTTCAGAGGTACCTGTGTCACTCGACTATTTTTCTGAGTCAAATCCAAAGGTGTACAAGTGTTCGTTAGTAAACACTGTACGCATACCACCAAAGATGGCGGTAAGAGTCAAGGTAAAGATAATTGATATCTTATCCGGATCTGCGATTTTGTGTCCGAATCGTGAGTTACAGTTTTCCAAAACTGTAATCCAACGTTATGTCTATGCTGTCGTAGTCGACTATGAGACAGAGGTCTGGATTACAAATATTGGCGTTGGTCCAATTATGTTAAGGAAAAATACCACGATTGCTTCGGTGCAGTTGTGCCCCGGAGGAGCAGATATTTTTCTCCTTAGTGAAAACAACCCAATTGCTGCGGAGAGCGCTGAGCTCTCTAGGATTGAAGAATCTAAGCAAAAATTAGGGGTTAAATTTGGAGAAAATTTGACAGTATTTGAGCAGACTCAAATATTGAAAATCGTAGAAGAATTTTTCGATGTTTTTGTAACAGATGAATCCCAAGTGGGAAAATCTAATTTGTTTAAAGATCAAAATAATATAAATCTTACGATTCCTTAAAAATTAAATTTTCAGACAATTCTGAACGTTTATTGCAGTGTCTCAGAACTAAGTAATTTTATTTGTAGTAAATCATAGATTTTCACCGTTTCGTCCTAGTTACTAAAAAATTCTATTTATTAATCTTATTTTTACAAGAAATATGATTTAGATCAAGTACCTAGATACGCTGTTTTGCCAAAAGCCGTAAGTTACGAGTCGCAACTTGCGACTATGCATTTTTATTATTGTTCATAAAAATTTTAGTCATGTGTGTAGAAAATGATACTTTTAAAGAAAAATTTTACACATGGTGTCAGAATTTGACTTTTTCTTTTCATTTGATTTTATAATCACTCCTCGAAAACTTTACTGCCAAAAGAACCTCTTGGTGCAGTAGATGACGCATTGCGAAGTTAGAATAAAGCTAAATAAAAAGAATACTAGAAATTTGCAATCTGTGCCATCTTAAAAGGGTGAATAAAATTCAATATGCAAGCCCAATTTGAGAGCTGTAAATCAAATTTTTACTACGAAAATATATTCAGCAATTAATATGTTCAAATTGTCGCATTTTCTAAATAAAATGCACTCAAATGATCTTCGACATTAAGCCATACTTGACTAATACAGAGTGTACACAGAAACATGAGACCATAGCAGATGACACGTAGACTACTATACTCATACTATCTATTTTCCTATGTGGTAGGTTTAAATGCAGAGGGAAACATGTACGCGAAATACAAAGAAATAAATTCAGGCAATCAATTCCTGAATCTGGGAGCCATAACTATGAATCTGGAAGACATTACTTTGAGTCTAACCTTTGGGATGTGACGTGGAGTCATGACCCTGACCCCTTGATATTTAGGAGTCTCCTAAACCTAATCTAACTCCGAGAATAACTTATTACAAAGCGNCATGACCCTGACCCCTTGATATTTAGGAGTCTCCTAAACCTAATCTAACTCCGAGAATAACTTATTACAAAGCGATGAAAATAGCATGTTTTCTAAAAGTGGAAATGTTCTCCAAGACTCTTGCACCGTAGTCATGACTCTAACCATAATTGATGTTCTCCATGACTCTGACTCCTAAGGTTTTTAGGAGTCCGGAGTCATTTGATGNCATGACCCTGACCCCTTGATATTTAGGAGTCTCCTAAACCTAATCTAACTCCGAGAATAACTTATTACAAAGCGTGGAAAATAGCATGTTTTCTAAAAGTGGAAATGTTCTCCAAGACTCTTGCACCGTAGTCCTGACTCTAACCATAATTGATGTTCTCCATGACTCTGACTCCTAAGGTTTTTAGGAGTCCGGAGTCATTTGATGACTCTGACTCTTTTGCCTTTAGGAGTCAGAGTCATGACTCTGATTCGACACTTTGACTTATGAGTCATGACTCTTTTCTAACATGCGCAAATGAGCAAAGCGCAGTTATTTTTTCGTCTACTGCCACCATTATATAAATAAGTTTATTTTCAGATATTCCTATATGAGTTGCCATATTTTGTATTATGTGACACTGAAGTCACAGTCATGATTTCCAGAGTCAGTGACTCTGGCTCAGGACACACTGGTAGACATGGAAAACACTAAATCTCATTAACTCTCATGAACCCTTAAAAATCAATTCGAGAAGGGTACTTTTGGACATACCTTGAAAGCGTGTTAGTTTCTTTTTATAGTTAGTAAAGACGGTTATGCTGAAAGTTAATGAGGGTATTCCTGCTTTTGGTTATAAGATAAAAAGTTGTTAAATTTTAAATATTTTTATTTTATAAAAAGGTGACATCATTTTATACGTCTGTGATTGGTCTGATTATTTTTCCTCTCGGTTAAAGTTTAATAAGCTCAGGGGCATCTTTTTGCTTTTTATTTTTATTGTTAAAATGCAAATAAATAANCTCGGTTAAAGTTTAATAAGCTCAGGGGCATCTTTTTGCTTTTTATTTTTATTGTTAAAATGCAAATAAATAAGGTCAACTGAGGAGGAGAAAGGGTCAAACTCACACTTTTTATTTCATGTTGTAGTTGAAGAGATGTATGAGAGAATTGAAACTTACTACTTTGTGGTCTCAGCTTTCCTCTCATGCATCCTCTCAACTACAACATGCAAAAGAGGCGAGGGAAATTTTTGTAATAACAAAGTCAAAAATAAATGTCAACATAACAACATTTGACTTTTTACCCTTCCCGATATCTTCATTATATCACTCATTAAAATATATCAAATAAAAATTTAACACTTAACCAGGCCATGTGGAATACCCTCAATAAAATTATTATTTTGATCAACACTAACATGAGGGGACATGAGTTCCTCCTGTCGTCCTCACCATCCCGTTGTTAGTTGCTGTGTCCCTCATGCCAAGAGACAACAAGAATGATCAAGAAACCAACGCCTAAAAATCCCTAAACTTTCTAATGTTACAGTAAGGTTCCCTTTCTAGGTTAAGGTTTTTACTTAATATTATTATTATTAAATACTTCTATTTATATATATATATATATTTTTGATATATAAGCTATAGTGAGTGTCGTCAACTGACAAAGCTCAGACCAAATTTACTTAGAGCTGAGCTGAGTAAACAGCTACTTCTTGTTTCTTCCATTTCGGATTATTTTGATTTAAAAAATCAATTTTTCTGATTTTAATTACTAAAATATTTTTAATTGGCCATACGGTAGTCTGGAGACCCCATTCACAGTCTTGGACCTCCATCATCTTCATCAAGTACCTCTTCAAGGTCCTTGAAGACACCATACAATCTCAAACACAACACAGAAGAAACTTTGAAAAAATTTAGATCCCGATCCACGATCCGAGCCAACAGGTAAAAACAAATTGATTCCAATTCACGATACGATCCAAAAAAAAAAAATTTTTTTTCACTGTTGCATTGCATCATGCAAACCAGCCTTAAACGGGATTTAAATCTATGGTAGACGATTTATAATCTATGGTACGTACCATGGATTTAAATACATTGTTGGCTATTTATAATCTATGGTGATGACGTCGTACCATNTTTTTTCACTGTTGCATTGCATCATGCAAATCAGCCTTAAACGGGATTTAAATCTATGGTAGACGATTTATAATCTATGGTACGTACCATAGATTTAAATACATTGTTGGCTATTTATAATCTATGGTGATGACGTCGTACCATAGATTATTATCCCAAACCATGTATTATAATATATGGTATTTCTGCGCAATTGCGCTAGTGGCCCAGTGACCCCTGACCTCCGGGAAATGTTTTAAATGAAACTTTGAGCATTTATCTTCAATTTGGTCTTTGCAGAATTAAAATAAACCCTTCCGTTCTCGAGATATTCGAGTTTAAAAATAAATCCTCTTTTCTCCATAAGAAACAATGTATCAGAGCACGGAGCAACAGTTTGATAACCGCGTATATATCGGTGTACGTGAAAATAAGGAATCCAATCTCATTTAATGCTATTAGTGATAAAATTATTTAGAGAATTATCGACTTAGTACCAATTTGTGCCACGAAAAAATTTACTGGTTTACCTGATAAAGTTTTTCAATGAGTGTGTTAACTTATTTTTGAATACATCATATGAGTGATGTGTTGTAGCTAATACGAATCAATCGTACGAAGCAATCCTTGATAAAGATGAAATGAGAAATCTTAAAGGCATAATCAATATTTTTATTCCAATGACGAATTCAAGCTCGATGTAGACGTTACTCTATCCTAACTCTCCCGTGCGCTGTCGCGAAGTTGGTTGACTATCAACTTTGTTTAAGTTAGAGAAAGGGACGGAGGAAGTGAGGCGTTATAACAACCGTGGATTGGTTCTCTAAAGTGAAATATCACTCGACGCATCACTCGAGCAACCATAGAGTTACAGTGACGTTGGGTATAAATTGAAATTTTTAACATCCTCAGAAGAATCATCCGGAGAAAGGACACGTTGGAGTTAGGTGAACAACGGGCGTCAGTTAACTCATTTACAAATAGTATCATCACATAATGGATCATAGTGTTCCTATGGAAATGACGGTGGATTTTTTGAAAACTTCTCGACAAGTGTTCGATGGATGGGAACATATAAAGGGAAAATCGGTTGAAACAATGAACACCATTTTTTTGTAATATACGTTGCTGCGATATAATAAATAAATTATTAAATTAACCAATACAGTGTTAATACACAAAAATAAAAAATGAGTTGAAAAAATTCGAAGTAATAAATTAGGAAAATCAGTCCCAGAAATTTTTGAGTTTAACTTTTTACGTAGATAATTTATGAAGCAGACGGACTTGAGGTATAGGTTACCCATCATGGTGCGTTTTTTNTTTAACTTTTTACGTAGATAATTTATGAAGCAGACGGACTTGAGGTATAGGTTACCCATCATGGTGCGTTTTTTTAACTTGAATATCTCGAGAACGGAAGGGTTTATTTTAATTCTGCAAAGACCAAATTGAAGATAAATGCTCAAAGTTTCATTTAAAACATTTCCCGGAGGTCAGGGGTCACTGGGTCACTAGCGCAATTGCGCAGAAATACCATATATTATAATACATGGTTTGGGATTATAATCTATGGTACGACGTCATCACCATAGATTATAAATAGCCAACAATGTATTTAAATCCATGGTACGTACCATAGATTATAAATCGTCTACCATAGATTTAAATCCCGTTTAAGGCTATACTGTCATGAATAAAGTTAGAATGATTTTCTATTAAATCATCGATTACTCGATTGTCGATCCACTCCAACACATACAAAAGTCTTAGTTACATATCCTCCAACAAACCCAATAGTTAAAATAACTTTCGATACCGATCCATCGATCAACATTACCATCAATAGGGATTCGATACGCGGATCGACTTTTCGCACGTGTTTCTACCTAACACCACCACATAAAGTTAGAGAAGGAATTGATATACTAGCATACTCCTTTAGTCTCATGTTTCCGTAAACACCCTGTATTTTAGTGGGGGTTAGATTCAGTAACTCAATGATAGCTTATGTTCNTAGTCTCATGTTTCCGTAAACACCCTGTATTTTAGTGGGGGTTAGATTCAGTAACTCAATGATAGCTTATGTTCTTTTATTTTAACATTTAATCAGTGTTAGAAAAAATGCGCACGAAATAGGAGGGGGCTGAATAAAACCACTTTAGGTGAATAAAACCGAACAANAATACGAATCAATCGTACGAAGCAATCCTTGATAAAGATGAAATTAGAAATCTTAAAGGCATAATCAATATTTTTATTCCAATGACGAATTCAAGCTAGATGTAGACGTTATTCTATCCTAACTCTCCCGTGCGCTGTCGCGAAGTTGGTTGACTATCAAGTTTGTTTAAGTTAGAGAAAGCGACGGAGGAAGTGAAGCGTTATAACAACCGTGGATTGGTTCTCTAAAATGAAATATCACTCGACGCATCACTCGAGTAACCATAGAGTTACAGTGACGTTGGGTATAAATTGAAATTTTTAACATCTTCAGAAGAATCATCCGGAGAAAG
>NIPM01000799.1:0-47180 GCA_002738285.1 Holacanthella duospinosa | reverse complement strand
TACTATACTGCGCACATTAAAACGTAGCAACATCGTATCTAGATACAAAAAGAAATGCCCACAATTATAAAAAATCTCATCGTCGAGCAAGATCAGAATTTGAAAACACACAGAAATTTGGAAAATAAGGACTGAGATATGGTTATATGGTCAGATGAGACTAAAGTAAATCTAGAGGGATCTGATGGACGTGAAAAACTTTCAGAAAAATCGTGGAACCACTCAGAGATCACAATATTACTCAATCAATAAAATTCGGTGGTGGATCAATTATGGTTTGGGGATGTTGCTTTCATCAGGTGTTTGGTATCTTTGTAGAATTGATGGCAGTGTTAATGATGAGAGATATAAGAGTATTCTTGATGACGAGCTAATGATTACAATTGACTTGTATGGCTTGGTCAAATTTAAAATTGTCTTTCAAAATGACAATACTTCCTCTCATACCGCTTCAAGTATAAAAAATGGTTCAAACTAAACGAAATAAAGGTAATGAGATGACCTGCACAATCTCCTGATCTTAAACCAATTGAGCATCTATGGGATCATATGAAAAGAGAGCTAATAATTCGACCACCATGTAAAGACAAAGATGAACTTTGGGAGAGAATTCAAGATATATGGAACAATATTTCAGCTGAAGTATGTCTTAAGCTTGTTATTTCAATGCCTAGAAGACTCGAACAGATCAGAACAACTAAGGGCGGTCACACAATCTATTGATTTTTAATTTTTTAAAAAATTCGACAAAACACTGAATTAGCTACTTTCAACTTTGAGTAATCATAACTCTATCAATATTTAAAATTATCTATAATATTTTTAATGTTATAGACAAATGATTTTATCTATTTATTATATGAGTATTAGCTTGCTTGAAGTCTTATTCATTCATGGATTTCTATTTAAGTTCGAATTTTCCAAACACTGAATCACTTTTGACGGGCAGTGTAGCATAATAGGTAGGAGCAATCTGTGGCTTCTAGAAGGCATTTTGCATCTTCTAGGGGTAAAAATACCTATAAAAATGAAAAAAAATGCATTAACAACACTATGTGCGACCTCTGAGTAAGAAAAGGTCGCATGTCCCAGATTTAGCACATAACACGTTTATGATGGATCAAAAGTTTGATAAATTAATTTCTGTATGCTTTCAAAAACACTACAATTTATTAAAAATGATAATGTACGTCTTAGTGGACCGATTTTAATTAGAACCAATCCTGACATTTAACTTTGGCACAACTTTGGATGAATAAATCACATCTCATTTCTTTTAATCTAAATCGATGAACATCATATCTAAACTTCTTCAAATAATGTAGAGAAACCGGCTTCAATTTCTCAGCATCATCCAGGCCCCTTCTCTTTAGACTTCTTCGTTCCAATTGAAATTCTTTATAATGCTCAGGATGTAATTCGACAATTTCCTTCATCAAGTCTCTCGACGCTTGCGGCGACCATCTCCGGTGATACAGATAACAATATTTATTACTAGTAGTATTGATGGTATCTCTAATCTTCAATCCACGAAATCCAATGATAGGATCATCAACCCCAACATCCTCATCCCCATAAATCGACTCGCCTTGATAATCAAAGCCAATGCCTGGATACTCTTGGAAATCCTGATGCCTGAGCTGCCATTCCGACATCAACAAGTCCAGATAAGTATGATGCAAGAAGAAGATAGGGTCGATGGATGACCATTGGGTGGCCATATCTCCATCCATAGAATCATGCACTATTCCGTGTTGATAACCTTCCCATTCCTCTTTGAATTCTCTAAAGCTTTTAAGCTGCAAGTTGCGCTCCACCATGAGTGGACTGGCGAAGGGTGTTAACGTCGAATTGGGATCGGAGAAGTTCCGTCGTAAACATCGATCGGGTTGTTCTGGTATACGGACGGTCCAATCTTGTAGCATGCTAAATGGGACGCACGCATCCCCTCCGCGATACGTAAACCACTGGTTTTGTTTATTTTTCAATCGATGGCTTTTTGTATGGGGCTCTCCATTGCCGCCATAATATCCTGGCGTAAAAATGATGGAGTTGTGTGGTTCTTCGTATTCAGTCGACCAATCCCAGTACGGCAAGCCATCCTCCCACCCTCCGTCGCGAAGTAGGGCTTCCAATTCCCAAAGGAAATGTCGATGCCATAGTATGGTGTTGGCTTTCCGATGGATGTTGTCGCTTTGTCGATAATGTAGAATGGAAAAGACTTCGTATCTAGTTGGATAGGATCCGGTGTTGAGCTCCCTTAAGATGGCAAAGAATTGAGCAATCTTTTCCCTGCTGTATAACCGGATATCTTTTCTAATATGTGGGTGGGTGCATTTGTTATTGAATGCGTTGATTGATGTAATCATTAGATACCATATCATACTCTCGTAACGGATTGATGGCTTTTATAGTGGTCATTTTGAGGTGTGTAAAGCCACGGGAAAATACTGTCTTAGCCAAATGAAAATAATAAGTTAAGTATTTCTAAAATCGATATCGTTTTGAACCTGGTTGGCCAAAATCCTCTCCACTTTAATTCTCAATTCTTTATTAGCCAGCAAGGCTTTATACACTTCGATGGCTTTACAATTCTCTTCGATCTGCCCAGGATTGGTTGCTCCTGTAATGACAGAGCTAACGTTGGGGTTAAGTAGGCACCAAGCTAAGGCTAGCTGTGCCATAGTAGCCTTGAGAGATTGTGCGATGAAAGTTAATTGATTCACTTTATCTAATTTGAGTTGGCCATCATTGGTGTGCAGCCAATCACGCATCCGTTTCGTCACTATATTATCTTCTTGGCTCAATCGTGAGCCTGGTGGCACTACAACCTTTTCTTTGTCGTTGCCGTTGTATTTGCCGGTCAAAATGCCCGACCCAAGAGGGGACCATATCACCAGCCCAAGCCCTCCTCCAATTCGGGGCTGTGGATTGCTCAGGATGTGGGTATATAAATCTACTTCGTCCATAGTCATCGTCGATGGATTATGATGCGGATATAAAATAAATCGGTTCAATTCTTTTTCCACCTTATCTCTATGCAACATATTATACTGACTTTGTTCTGCTGCTGGCTCCACAAGTTCGCAGTAAGCTTGACAGATGAGGAGGCATTCTGTTATTTGTTGCGAATTCCATTCACTAGTGCCCCAATACATAGTCTTGCCATCTTTAATTAATTGAGTCATGACTCGAACGACTTCGAGCATAGGTGTATGAGGGTCTGGGCGATGTGCGAAAATAATGTCTAAATAATCCAATTGAAGCCGGTTTAAGCTAGCTTTGAGGCCTTCTCTCAAATGTTTTCTGGACAAGCCTCTCTCATTAACACCTAAAAAGAGCAGAAGGATGAGCGAGGGATTGAGATACTTTTTCCGCCCCAGAATAACTTGCTTGCTATCACTAGTTCGCTTCTATTGCATTCTAAGGCTTTAAAACATAATCCCAATTCATATTCCGAATTACCATCTACCTCAAACATCGTCGAAATGAAATGGGTAGTGTACTTGCGTATACTTCCGCAGTATTGAAATAGTTTATTCCTAATTCAAACGCTTTTTTGATACAATCAAACGTTTCATCTAACAAATTGAAGGAAAGGATTGGTACCTTGAGATAATTGTGACCCATATGTTAACCTATATGATTAGTGACGAGATGGTGATACCAACTTCCTAATGACAATGCACTTACTTTGAGTCCTGTGTTTCCTAAGTAGCGATATTCCATGACGTTTCCAAATTTATGAAAACGATTTAGGAATCAAAACTATAAAAAGGGCTTATTTACAAAGAAAAAGATTTATTGAACACCTCTTGTACCAATAGTAGAAGTTTCCTGATTTTTACCGAGTTTAACCTTATGGATAGGTGGTTTAGAGAAGAAAGAAACCTTAGGATAGGCCTTATTTGGATTATTAGAATCTACACCAACATTCAACTTTTTAGCATTCTTAATCGAAGTATCCGGTTGAGGACTTCCAAAGTTGTTAGTTATCGATTTAGGTCCTTTCAAAGGTCTACCTCTTGGTGGTTGACCATTTTATTCTTTTAGAGGTTGTCCGTTAGGCCCTTGCGGGTCATCTTGTGGCTTTCCATTAGGTCCTTGTGGGCCATCTTGTTAAGTCTAAACTTTTATATTTATTAGGGCGTTCCGCGCAAAGAGACACTCGAACTTTGTTTAATTACGCCTTTGATAATATCAAGACTTTTAAGTTAATTTATATATACTACAAGCTTTATTAATATATAATTATATTTTGAATATTATCATGAATAGCTTGCAAAAATTAAAAGATTCAATTTCAGATAAAGAACAGCGGATTTTCATCAAATTTAGCGTAATCCTGGGACACAGTTCTGGGATAATTCATAAAGAATTAGTTGAATCAGTTGGTAATAGTGCCTATAAACTAAATACAGTCAAATATTTAGTTACTAGGCTTAAGAGAGGCTACAATGTGGTCGAAAATAGCCGAGGAGGCAATACAAGTCATATCTCGAAAAAAGAAAATGTAATAGATGAAATTAAAGAATTGTTGACCCAAACTAGAAAATGGTCTTGCCTCGAACTTTCCATGCGGATAAATTATAGTAAAACGACAGTATTTCGATGTTTAACAGAAAATTTACAAATGAAAAAATTATTAAGAAAATGGATACCTCATTTTCTCACGGATGAACAAAGAGAACATAGAGTGTTAGCATGTAAAAACAATATGAAACTCTTATCGAGACAAAATTACTTAATTAATCGAACTTTGGCAATAGATGAAACTTGGGTGTTTTTATAGCAACCTCGACGTGACCAGATTCGATCTTGAAGAAATAAGAATGAAGACCCACCTGAATTTGTACTTCAATCTAAATATGAGAGAAAGAAGATACTAATATTAGTAATGGATTTTCAAGGTGTTGCTTATTTGAAGCTCTGTGCTCCTAAAGAGACTGTAACTTCAGATGTCTATAAAAACTTCCTAGTTAAATTATTAGACAAATGGTTACCTGATAAGAAATTTAAGGTACCTATAATATTACATGATAATTCTAAGGCGCATAAATCAAGTCTTATAAAGCAGTATTTTATAGATGAAAATATTCGGGTTTTGGATCATCCTCCCTATAGCCCTGCTATTAGCCTACCTTATTTCAATTGTTTTGGGCAATTAAAGAGAAAGTTAAAGGAAAACATTTATGATGATTGGAATGAACTAGAAATTCAGCTAGAAAGTGCAATTTAGGAGCTTAATGCTAAAGGTTTTATGAATGCTATCCTGAAGTTACTAGAAAGATGGAGAAGTTTAATAGATGCTGAAGGTTTGTATCTATAAACATACTAATTTTTAACTTTATATCTTTTATAGTAAATTTTTTATTTAATTTTTTTCGACTGTCTCTTTGCTCGGAACGCCCTAATATTAAAAATAAATAGAAGTATTTATACTTCTCTCTTGTTTGTTTATATTTGTTGTGCTTTGCACATCACAACATTGTAATGTTTTCTCAACACATCTTGTGGTTTTTCATTAGGGTTATTTTGACCGTTTTGTTCGCTTTCTTTCTTGGTAGAGTTGTTAGCATTTTGTTCACCATGTTTTGCTTTAGTTTTATCCTTATTCTGTCCATTCTGCCCAGTAGCAGGACCATTGTTACTTTGATTATTTTGGTTCAAAGTTTGAGTATCGCCTTCTTTGTCTTTAGATTGGCCATTTTGACTTTGGTCTTTCTTACCTAAAGTTTGAGCATCGCCTTCCTTATCTTTTAATTGACCATTTTGACCAGAAGGAACTTGCTTCTGAGCATTGTTATAACCTTTAGTGCCGGTGCCACTTGGGCTATTGTTGTTGGCTGGTGCTTGAGAGCTGATAGAAGTAAGATGTAGAAAAATGAATACATGTTAAGCATCTAATCACTAAGCTGGGGTATTTATAATTGAGTCCCCACGTTGTTTGGGACCCTAACATTTTCTAACTACTGAAATGAACTGGTGTAAAAAATCAAAGAAATTAAATGGGAATAAAAAGCAATGAATTTATTTTTAAGCTTGTGCGATAGCTTGTTCGATAACTTGTTGGATCTTCTTTATATCTGCTCCTACTATTTCTTCAGACTTTTGCCCATTCTTGAACAACAAGAGAGTAGGCATTGCATTGATTTTATATTCTGAAGCGAGTTCCTAATAAAAACACCATATTAAAAGGGTATAGTTTACGGGAACTTTTTCCACATCTACCTTGACGAATTCGATCTCCTTATGTTTATTTGCAAGGGTTTGAATGTTTGGCGCAAGTACTTTACAAGGACTAAATTGGTAAAATACATGGCTGAGTTACCCACACCAAGTAGCATAGAAGTCTACAAATACCTAAAAAATGTATTGATTTTAATTGCTTTGTCATTTTCTTTCAATATCTGGTCGAATTCGGTTTTATTCTTGATTTCCTTCATTACGTAAATACTATTTTTAATCAATTTTACATTAGTCGTAAATTGGTACAAAAATAGTAAAACATCGATGAATGCTACATGGCACTTTATTTTCGTTCAGAGTAGTCCATTTATTAAATAATTGGTTGATTAAGAATGAGAATAATCTAGATTCATTGAAAATTTGGTTGAATTAAGAAGAGAATCAAAAAGGGAATAAAGTGCCACATTCTGGAATTAATAAGCAAGAATCAACTGTCAATGCAATATTCTCTGATTAGTTCAACCAAATCATTAGAATGAATCATTATCCTAATAATTCAACCAAAACATAATCAATTGAATGAAGCCTCGAAAATAGACATCTTAATAAAAATAAATTTATTAGAAACAATAAAGAGAATTGTATTGATCAATAAAATAATTTCCTCTTGAAATAGACAAGTAATGCTTTGGGACATCATACTTAAATTTAGCCAAAAATTGTCTAGAGAGCGGTTTAACATGGGCAATAGTACAGTTGGATTTCTTGGTATCATAAATAGAAACTTCTTCCGCTTTAACAAAAGTCCTTTTCTGTAATTCCGATCTATGGATTTGATTAACTCTTTCTTTAAGTTGCTTAGAATTTTCCGGGTTCCATCGATCATAAGTATAACAATATCTACCATTCGTAGTATTAAATGTATCCTTCACTGGAACATTCATAGCAATTATTAAATCCTCTCTTGTAGCTTGAACACCGTTAATCCCAGTTCCTTCATATCGAAACCCATCTTCTGGATAGATAATAAAGTCTTGAACTCTTTGTTGCCATTCCCAAAAAATCCGATCTAGAAAAGTATGATGTAAGAAGAAGATAAAGTCTATAGGAGAATAATGGGAGCCCATGTCTTCATTAATTGAATCGTGTACTATTCCATGGGGAAAGGATTCCCACTCTTCACCATATTCTTTAAACTCTTTAATACTCAGCTTGGCCTCGATAAAAATGGGATCTGCATATTCGTCTAGGATGCCAGTTCCATCGCCAAAGTTACGTTTCAAACAATGATCCTCAACTCTGGGGATTCTAACAAACCAGTTCTTCAATCTACCATCAACAACGCATTTATCACTCGAATAATCAATCTCCTCGTTCTTCTTATTCTTTATCATTTTTGTGACTGTTTTTTGGGCTCCATTTCCACCAAGTAAGAAATCTTTAAATAGTAGGGAATCTATAGGTTTTGCAGCATCAGTAGTCCAGTCCCAATAGGGTATCCCATCTTTCCAGCCTTCTTCGATCAACTTTTGTTCTAATCTCCACATAAATTCCCTATGCCAAAAAATGGTCCATGCAACTTGATGTATGTTGTCGAATTGCTTATCATGGATTATAGCGAAGTTTTCATAACTGTTGGGGTAATCCCCTGAGTTGATCTTGTTTAATATTTGGAAAAACTCGTCTAATGTTTTCTTGCTATAACTACGGATATCTTTTCGTTTATAAATCGTGGTACATTGAGTCCCTAAAGAATCTAAAGAATATTTGGCTGGTGGTTTCTTTTTTTCTTTAGCTTTTTGCTTTACAGGATTATTTATAGGTAATTCTTGTCTATCATTCGATTGTTTCTGAGTTTCGGGATCTTGATCTTGAGATTCTTGTTCGGGAGCCTCAACGTTTTCTTCATCATTCTTATTTTGCCCCCATCTTCGGCCAGCACTTATATATTGGATTAAAAGAAATGTAAAGGCTAATTTCATTTCTATTTTCCTGTCATGCTTGATCATATTTATTTGTTGCTCAGCCTCAAACATTTCTGTAACATTTGAGCACAAGTCTTTTTTAAAAAACAAATCAAACTTCTCCTTTGATATGTTTGTCTTATTGCGTTCTTTTTGAGAGATTTCGTTCTAATGCCAAAATTTATTTTTAGACATCAGATCAGCTTAAATTTTGGGAATGAGAATTTATTAAAGAATAAAAACAAAACATACGGATTTAATTTAAAACCAAAAAGTATAACATGGCTCTTTATTCAGAGTAGTCCTCATTTTACTTATTAAATAATCAATATTCATTAAAAATTAAGCAAAGAATCAAAAAGGGAATAAAGTGCCATCTAAGCTAAATTATAGTTAACCAAATTTAGACGAAGTTTCGAACGGCTATAAAAATAAGCTCCTAAAACCATAAATACAGCGCAAAATCTTCATAAAATCACCTAAAAATGAAGTTTTTGATTCTAATTCAAGCACTGACCTGTCAAATAATCACAGTAGAGCCAAAGGAGACCACAATTAGCCCAAGTAACGAATCAACTAATATAACGGCAAACAATCAATCAACTGAGACAATCGCAAGCACCGAAGAGAAAAATGCAACTTCTGTTGCTAATAACACTGTTATTGAACCTAGCTTTAAACAAATGAATTCTACGAATACAACAGATTTAAACATCAGTAATGAAGTGACAAACGCTACCTCTTCAAATGACACAAAGTTGTCCCAAAGTGGTGATCTTTTAAACTCCTCAAATGGAATTACTGACCCTAGTTTGAGCAAGAAAGTTACCATGGATGATAGCACAAGATCATTAAAAGGAATGGATTCGAAACCTTCAAATGAAGATAAAAAATATGAAAACTCTGAAGTTGTTTATAAATTAGTCCCTTATTTATATGAGAAAGATGAGGTTCAATATCAAGAAAAAAAGATTAAGTCAAAGAAAAACTCTAAAAAACCTAAAAGATGTCATCCAAAATCTCAAAAAGTTCAAAAGAAAAATGCGGAAAATGACAAAAATCAAGATTTGAAATTGGTTCCTTATCTTTATAACAAAAATCAAGGCCAAAGTATTGAATCTGTTTATTTCAAATTGGCTAATTAATTAAATCCTTTTTTAATTTTTATGCAGTTACCAAGTTTATGTCAAAATAGATTTATCTGAAGTGCAAGATAATAACTAGTAAACTCAATAAAAAGGCTTTATATTGCAGTTTTTAAGCCTATAATATTCTCTTCAATAAGCTGGTTTATTCTTTAGTCTTATTAATTTCCAAAACAGAAAAGATGTAAAATACATTTTTTGTTGACCAAGTCTAATATTATTTCATTAAAATAAATTCAAATATCTAAAAAACATTCCATTTTTAATAATTCGAATATTGCTAAAAATAAGCTAGTTTCAAGCATAGTGCCCATCAATATGGGACAAAATTTTTGAAGCCTCGGTTATAATTATAGAATATTAGTGATCATAGTGAAAATAGGATGAGGAAGCAACTAAAATGGCAAGAAATATAACTAAGAGTTATTTTATGGATAGTAAATACTTAAATTTATTTACTATTTTATTCATTCAAGAAACTAAAATTCCTCGACTAATTAGAATTGAATTATGTAAGAAAATTTTGTCCCATATAGCAGAACCAAGTAATAAAAATGACTGAGGACTAAGATTTAAATGAAAGCAAAAAATTCAATCTCAATTAAAAATAACATGAAAACTTTATTTTTAATAGCTCTATCAATCACAGCTAAACAAGTCAAAATAACTACCCTAAACAAAAAATAGTTTCCAAGCCTTTTCAAAAGAACAGATATGGATGTACATAGAATAACTTCTCAATCACTAAAAAGTAAATATCCATGTGTGAGAATCTCATCTAAAAGCAGGTATTTAGATTTAGTAGTGGTCAATTTAACTTCAAATTAAGCACGACAGCGTTTAAAAAGTTATTTGGTACCAAAAAGGGTTCCCGAAAAGCGTCTTGGAAGAAAGTTAAATTGCAAAGGTGTTATCAAAAAGATAGGATTATTAATAAAAAGAAGAAGGCTATTAAAATTAGTGAGCCTAAAGCAGGTGATGGTAGAGTCAATCAAGTAATGGTGAGTCAACCTAGTGATGCTGAAATTAGCAAGCCTAAAGCAGGTGATGGCAAGGCTGACCAAGTAATGGTTAGTCAACCTAGTGATGTCAAAGTTAACGAACCTAAAATAGGCAATGATGGTAAGAGCGATGAAGTGAAAGTTGCTCAGCCTAGCGATAGTAAGGATAGTGTCAAGGATGATATCAATAAAACGATAACGATGATGTTATTAAAAATGATGACATTAAAATACCTGATGATTATACTCGTAAGTTGCCTAAAAAAGTAGTTCATAACCCTGGAACTTCTAAAAGTTTGGATCAAATTACAGTATCTAGCTTGCTTTTAAAATTAGAAAAGGTTTTTTGTCAAATAATATAATGTTTTTTAAATAATTGTTTATTTTTTATATCTCACTCAAATTATTATTCATACGGCTTCATTTTATCACATGTTGATATTGTACATCTTTATTTAGAGATATTTTGCTGGTATCATGTATCAGTATTATAATTGGACTTCTAAGAGACTTAAAAAATATCTGTAAATACTTTGAAGCACTTGTTTCTATATTACAATTTCATCCGAATTTCGAGTTGAAATTATCATTTCGTTATTTGATAAATCTCACGCTATAATAAATCAAATCTTATGTTAGAAATTAAATATTTTTAACAAAACTTAATAAAATCATTATGCATACTTGAAAATATTTCTTTCAAACTCTCTTCTTTTACAGTAAATTCGCGACATTTTAAGAACAATAAAAATATAACACTCTTTTAATTGATCTGAATTCATCGATATTAAAGCCAAATAAACATATATAAACTCATATATGAATTTAATTTCTAAATACACCTTTAATCGGGGAAGGGGATTAAGTCTTTATTTTTCTAATTACATCTTGAAAAAATATTTTACATAGTGATCCAGACAATAGCACAAAACAGAAACAAATTGACTAAATCCAATGATATAAATTACATTACAAAAATCTATCCAAATATCAAAACATGAAAATCGTATTTTCTTTATTAGCTTTAACAATCGAATCTAAAAAAGGCAAAATATTAACTCATGCTTATCCAGATCAAAAAAAGATAATCCTGTAAGTTGTGGATACAAAGGAGAAGACATGGATGTACATCGAATCACAGCACAATCAGGACAAAATAATTATCCATGTGGTACCTGTGTACGAATAAAGGCTAAAGGAAAAAAGTGGATGTCGTAGTTGTTGATAAAGGTGGAATTAATTTTGATTTAAGCACTACGGCTTTTAATACTTTGTTTGGTGAAAAGACAGGTATTCATGAAGCTACTTGTGAGAAAGTTGCTGCTCCTAATTACAAAGGAGTGATAAAGAAGACGCTAAAGCTGGCAGCAATAAGAAGGATGAAGGCAATGATAAGAAAGAAAAAGAGGCTAACAAAAATAAGGAATCAAATAACAAAAATGAAAAAGTGGCTAATAATAAGAAAGATAATGGGAATAAAGTCACTAAAAATAAGAAAAAGATGAAAATAACACTGATGGGAGTGGAAATGAGACAGAAAGTGATAAACCTAGTGATAGAAAAAACAAGTCTAAACGTATACGAAATCAGGACTAAAAGGATTTTTTGCTAAACTGTTCACACTTTTTAGAAACTAGAAAAATAAAATATTGTTTTTTTAAATTTTTTATAACCTGTGAAAAATCATCGCGGACTTGATCCGAAATAAATCTCAACCTATCTCGAGAGTCTATTAATAATTAAATCGATTTTTTAATTCTAAAGGCTTAAATTTTTCTATTCACTTACAGGGTGGTGCAAGTAAATTTGGACATTTTTCTAATAAAATAGAAATAACTCAATAACTTCTATAGATAAAAATTTATTTGTAACATTTAAATACTAGTAATCAGTGCTTCCACCACTAGCATTTAGCATTTCTTGGATTCTTTTTGGAAAAGAGCGACAGATATTTTTAATAGTGTTCTTACCAATCTCGCTCCAGGCCTTTTTAACTCTTTTGATTAATTCTTCCCTATTTCTTGGCCGAGGGTTTTTATGGATAGATTCTTTAAGAATACTCCATACATGTTCTATTGGTTTCAAATCTGGGCTATTGCCTGGCCTTTTTTCTTTGCCCCATACTGTTTGAAAATTTGATTCTAAAAGTTGTATATTATCTTTTGTTTCATGGAGCTCCATCTTGAACAAAAGTCACTTTTCTTTTATTATAAATTACTTTTGGGTTCTTTAAAGCTTCTATATATATAGGAATGATTTTGTCCTGCTAATATTTTCCTGTTACTTTTTGGTCTTTTTCAACAATATTCAAACCATTTGCACACACACCCCCAGCCACCATAATGGAAAGTGCTTTTTTTGGGCAAGGTGTTATTGGAACCTGGTTTTTTCGCTTGTATATTATGGATTATTCCTTATGTTTAATTGGGTATAAAGTTGAATATGAGATTCATCAGTAAATAAGATATTATCAACTAATTCTATTGCTCTTGAATCTTTAATTAAAAACCCTGCATTTTCATCAATTTGGCAAAAAATTTTCGAAAGATGTTTCTATTCTTTTTGAAAAATAAAAACAAATAAATTTTAATTTAAAGATGATTTTCATTTTATGTATAAATGAAAACAGGTTTAAAAACAGTATAAGGAGTAAGATTAAATAGGTAGCACTAAGCCATATATAAGTACTCCTAAATAATCCACATTATAACTATCCGACTCTAGCTTTCAATATTTTATGTATATTTTGATTAATAAAACATGATTTATGATTTTATTGCTTTCAATTCCTTATAGACTTCATTCACCTTTATCGAATAAGAACAATAGTAAGCCATAAGACCATTATTTTTTTGATAAATTTTAGCCTAACTTCTCTTTCATTTTTCACATCAATTTAATTCAATCCTATTTATAAGACTGAGAATTAACTGGAGAAATATCAAAACAAATCCAATAAATTTTAAGAAAAACCGTTTTAAATATTTTCTTGTATAAACTTGTATTTTTCTTTATGTTTATAATGCAATTTATTTTTTGCAAAAGTTCTATTTGGAATTATAACCAAGGCTTCAAAAATTTTGTCTCATTTGACCAAACTTAATTCCATCATCGATATTTTATTGACTTAAAAGGGGTTTATTTTTTCTTGAATAAGCATATTTCCCCCAATTTGTTGATTTTCTATATCTTTGCACTGTTTTTCTACTTATAGTTTTGTTACATTTTTGATAGCTTAAACTAGAATTCAACTTGGCAGCGCATTTTCTATCAGAAACTCCATGTTCTTCTTTCATATTAAGCTTTACAAATTTTTTAGTGTTTGCGCAAAGTTTTCTATTGGATAGTCCCTTTTTTTCCTTATCGTTTCGCCTTTTTTCTTCATATGGGACAAAATTTTTGAAGCCTCGGTTATAAATCTAGAATATTAGTGATCATAGTGAAAATAGGTTGANTTCATATGGGACAAAATTTTTGAAGCCTCGGTTATAAATCTAGAATATTAGTGATCATAGTGAAAATAGGTTGAGGAGGCAACTAAAATGGAAAGAAATATAGCTAAGAGATATTTTATGGATAGTAAATACTTGAATTTATTTTCATTCTTACTGTTTTATGCATTCAAGAAACTAAAATTCCTCGACCAATTAGATTTGAATTATGTAAGAAAATTTTGTCCCATATTAGTGCATCATAGTGAAAATAGGTTGAGGAAGCAAGAAATATAGCTAAGAGATGTTTTATGGATAGTAAAGTTGATAAATACTTGAATTTATTTGCTATTTTATGCATTCAAGAAACTAAAATTTCTCGACCAATTAGAATAAATTATGTTTCTAAAATATTGTCCCATATNATTTTATGCATTCAAGAAACTAAAATTTCTCGACCAATTAGAATAAATTATGTTTCTAAAATATTGTCCCATATTAGGTTGTTGCATATTAGGATTATTNGTCCCATATTAGGTTGTTGCATATTAGGATTATTTTATAAGGAAAAGTTAGGATTATCATATCTCAAATGACAAGCTTCTTTTTATAGTAAAAATACACTAACTTACAATCAATTTAAGTTTGCCAATTCTCTCAATTCCTCGTTGTTTATGGTAGATGGTCTTCCAGACTTTGGTTTATCTAAAAGACAGATATCACTTTTATTGAATCGATTGAACCAACTTATTGCCTTAGTATTGCTAATGGTACCTTGGCCTTCAATATCGTTTATTTTTTTTCACTGTTTGGCGCACTTAATCCGCTTTTCCAATAGTGTCGAATATAGGCTCTAATTATTATTTTTTAGTAATCCATTCTAATAAATGTAAAAAAAATTAAAAAATAATATAATTTGTCATTATATGTACAAACTTAAAAGGTATAAAATTGATTGTAAGTTGGTGTATTTTTACTATAAAAAGAAGCTTATCATTTGAGATATGATAATCCTAACTTTTCCTTATAAAATGATCCTAATATGCAACAACCTAATATACTCTCAATCTCGATGTTCTTTGTACAAACTGTATACGAGCACTTAGATTTCATTTTATAAAATCAAATATAAAGAAAATATCACAAATGAAATTTTAATCTTCATACTTTTTAGAGTCAATGCCATGATAGGAGTGATTGACAAAATTAAACCAAGGCAAAATACCTAAATTATGAAATAAAAGTGCTACTAAATTTCAAAGCAGAATATCTAGAATTATTGGCTGCAACTAATTGCATATAAGAGTCCAATTCTGATTTTCCATATAATGGTTTGTTATCTTTTAACAATTGTTTCATTTCAGCCCTATCTTTTGCTACTTCTCTATGATTTTCTCTCCATCCCCAGAATCTCACTTAAAGATAAGATGATGAAATATGATACTTGAGCTATTTTGGTAAGCAAACATAAATCCACCACAAAATCCCAGAAATACTGTTGCATAAATATTACCTTTTAGTGATCCTCTAGCTAAAGCAGAAGTAGTTGGTGATCTTAACTCTATATTTTTATATATAATATTAATATACCTCTCCAAAAATAAAGACCAGGAAAAGCCACTGTACCAATAGCCCAGCAAGCATAATCATAAGGCCTAAAATACCCAATTACACGAAAGAAATAAGGATCAGTATCTATAACTTCAAACTTAGTTTTAAATGTCTTTTCAAAATATGGTAATGGTTCTTTTCCATAATTTTCAGCTAATGCCTGTAATTCTTCATTCGATGACATCTTCCTACGTCAACCAAAAAGTTTCAAAAGGCACACTCCAGTTTCAACGGTCAAGCCAAAAATAGCTTTACAAGGTTGAATGCACTTGATAAATCAAGTAACCAGCCAAAAAAAATTCAAAAACGCATTGTGCTATATTGATCTATAGTTTAATTAAAAATTTACATCTTTGGTATTATTTTGGCGCCTTTCAATAAGAGATATTAATAGCTTTTGTTAGACAAAATGAATGCAAAATATCAAATTGATAAAGGTCAGAAAAGGTTTTTTTGAAAATCAAAGAGCAAATGATAGTACAATATTAACGGATAAGGCAAAGATCGAATTTTATATCTTGCCCCTTTTTCGATAAAGTTAAATTCTTGCTTATCTCCCCTGAGTTTATGAAATTATAAAAGAGCCATTGAAAAATTACGAATTGATAAAATGAAAGCCCTTATACTAGTTGGAGGATATGGAACGAGATTAAGACCACTCACATTAACAAAACCGAAGCCATTAGTTGAATTTGCCAACAAGCCTATGTTATTACATCAAATTGAAGGGTTAGTAAAAGCTGGCGTAAAGAACGTAGTCTTAGCTGTCAATTATAGACCTGAAGTAATGGTTCAAACCCTGAAGAAATACGAAGAAGAATATGGTATAAAAATAACTTTTTCGGTAGAAACTGAGCCGTTAGGAACTGCTGGTCCTTTGGCTTTAGCAAGAGAGATTCTGACTCAAGATGACGCACCTTTCTTTGTCCTCAATAGCGATGTTATTTGCGAATTTCCTTTTGAAGAACTTAAAGAATACCATTTGAAGCATGGAAAAGAAGGAACCATAGCAGTAACCAAAGTAGACGACCCTTCAAAATATGGAGTAGTAGTGACCAAACCTAACACCATGTTAATTGATAGATTTGTAGAGAAACCACAAACATATGTCGGAAATAGAATTAATGCGGGAATATATATTTTCAACCCATCTGTATTGGATAGAATCGAGTTGAAGCCTACGTCTATCGAAAAGGAAATATTTCCCAATATGGTAGAACATGAACAATTGTATTCTTTTGATCTCAAGGGATTTTGGATGGATGTTGGCCAGCCTAAAGACTTTTTAACTGGTACTTGTTTATATTTGAACAGTGTAAGTCAAATAAATCCAGAAATATTGGTAGAGGAACCAAAAGATCAGAAATATATTATTGTAGGAAATGTTTTGATTGACGAAAGCGCAGTTATAGGAGAAGGTTGTAAAATCGGACCAAATGTTACCATAGGCCCAAATGTAACAATTGGATGTGGTGTTAGATTACAAAGATGTGTGATTTTAGAAGGGGCTATTGTCAAGAATCATGCTTACATCACTTCTACGATTGTAGGCTGGAACTCTACGGTTGGTCAATGGTCTAGATTAGAAGGAGTTTCTGTATTGGGAGATGATGTCGGAATTAAAGATGAAGTTTTTGTTAATGGTGGTAGAATCCTTCCTCATAAAAGTATTGGAGAAAACATCACTGAACCTCAAATTATCATGTAATTCTTGAGTAGCTTAAAATTTATACTAAATTCCACTCTTTTAATTATTTTTATTCTAATATCCATTTTTTGGTTCATGATCGTAAAAAAGGACTAGCCCAGTCCTTTTACACGAGCAAATTAGGAATTTCAATTTCAATTAATAATACACTGCCCTCAAAAGTGATTCAGTGTTTCGGAAATTCGAACTTAAATGGTAATTCATGAGTGGGTAAGACTTCGAGCAAGCTAATACTCATATAATAAATAGATACAGCCCTTTTCTATAACATATCCAAATATTATAGATATCTTTAAAATATTGATAGAGATATGATTACTCAAAGTCGAAAGTAGGTGATTCGGTGTTTTGTCGAATTTTTTAAATTTACAAAATTTTCATTCTAGAACATTCTAAAATACCGAAAAATTGTTCATTTTTATTTCAAATCCTTAGCAGAAGGTATTAAGGCTTATTTAAATGACAAGAAGAACATTGAATAAAATTGAAACAAGAATTATCGAACTTGCTTTAAATGGAAAATCTTCAAGAAAAATAGCTGAAATTGTTGGAGTTTCACAAGCAACAGTGTCCAGAGTAATAAATAGAGTTGAAAAATATACTCCAGAGTCTATAATAGGTCGTCCTTATATCTTAGATAAGTATGATGAAAAATATATTGGAAGATTAGCAACAAGTGGTAAATACTCCACTCTACAGAAAAACAGCAAGAATTCAAGACCTATGCAGGAATATCCCCTCTTCGAGTACAATACTGCGCACATTAAAACGTAGCAAAATCGTATCTAGATACAAAAAAATGCCCACAATTAAAAAAATCTCATCGTCGAGCAAGATCAGAAGTTGAAAAAACACCAGAAATTGGGGAAATAAGGACTGGGATATAGTTATATGGTCAGATGAGACTAAAGAAAATCTAGAGGGATCTGATGGACGTGATAGAACTTTCAGAAAAATCGGGGAACCATTCAGAGATCACAATATTACTCAATCAAAAAAATTCGGTGGTGGATCAATTATGGTTTGGGGATGTATGCTTTAATCAGGTGTTGGATATCTTTGTAGAATTGATGGCAGTGTTAATGCTGAGATGTGTGAGAGCATTCTGGATGACGAGCTGATGTTTACATTTGACTTGTATGGCTTGGTCAAATCTAAAATTGTCTTTCAAAATGACAATGCATCCTCTCATAGCGCTTCAAGTATTAAAAAATGGCTCAAAAGAAACGAAATAAAGGTAATGAGATGGCCTACACAATCTCCTGACGTTAACCCAATTGAGCATCTATGGGATCATATGAAAAGAGAGCTAAAAATTCGACCACCATGTAAAGATAAAGATGAACTTTGGGAGAGAATTCAAGATATATGAAACAATATTTCAGCTGAAGTATGTCTTAAGCTGGTTAGGTCAATGCCTAGAAGACTCGAACAGATAAAAAAAACCAAGGGCGGGCATACAATCTATTGATTTTTCATTTTTAAAAAAATTCGACAAAACACTGAATCACCTACTTTCAACTTTGAGTAATCATAACTCTATCAATATTTAAAATAGATCTAAAATATTTTTAATTTTATAGACAAATACTGTATCTATCTACCATATGAGTATTGACTTGCTTGAAGTCTTACTCATCCATGAATTACCGTTTAAGTTCGAGTTTTCCAAACACTGAATCACTTTTGACGGGCAGTGTATACGTAATGAAGTATAATGAAAATACAGAACCAAAAAACGAACAAAGCAAGATATTTTACTATCCAGATGAAGCTTCAATTTACTGTTTTGATACTGGTCTACTTCAAATGTCAATCAACCTTTGCAATTCAGACAAAACTAGCAAAATAATAAAAACTTCAAAGCATTATATCAATGGATATTTTTATAGGTGTGATATATGTAGAAAAAAGTCAAACATATTATCAACTTTATTTATTTCAAGTCCGCGTATACCACTTAATAAGTATTTTTAGCGATTTATAAAACTTTACAGCTGCAGTATGAAAAGGATATTATAAGAGAAATTGAAATATCTAGAAGTAGTTATTATAAACTTAAAATTAATTTAAATGAATTTTTTAAGAATTATTTTGATAATAATAAAATTAAGAAATTGGGGAGGGGGGGGACCTGGTATACATGTTCAAGTTGACTAGACTGCTATTTGTCATGGGAAGTTTCCGGGATGTCCATCAAATATGGACAATGAATATCCTGGAATAACTTGGGTTATTGATTTGATTGAAGCATTTACAGGCAGATTTATAATGTTGCCACTTCCTGATAGGACTTTGAATACATTTACAGAGATATTTAAAGAATACATATATGAAAATTCGGTTATTATAACAGACAGACACACCTCATACCCATCCGCTGTTGTGTCAAATAATTGTTCCCATATTATAGTAAATCATTCATTATGGTTTAAAAACGATGAAGGTTTTACTACAAATAATATAGAGAACCTTTGGAGCATCCTCGATTATGAGATTAAAAGAAGAGGTGTTAAAAGGTCTTCAATAATTAATTTTCTTAATGAATCTTATTATAGACAAAATAATTTAAAGAAAAGATCAAAAAATGAAATGATAGCAAGTTTTAGAGATATTCTATCTTTTTTATTTAGTCAAAATCGAAATTAATAATAAATTTGCTTTTTTGATTTTTCTAATACACCCCCCTTAAAATTTCGAAAAAGTTCTTTTACACGAGCTTGAGTCCATTTTTTAGGCGTTCTATATATGGGAGTTTATTTTCCCTCAAAGCAGCTAAAAGTGATTTCTCAACCACTTTGTATGAAATTTGAATTCGGAAATTAGCTTACCTCGAGGTAAAATAAATGACCATATTTATAGAAAAAAATGCTTATAGATTTCGCCATGTCTGTCCGTGTCACCCTTTTTCAACGCAAAAACGGTCGAACGAATTTAGCTAAAAATTTGCTTATATCATCATCTAGCATTAGATACCTTCTCATTTTTTTGATATGATTATTTTTCTTCGAGTTATTAAAAGTTTATCAATATTTATTCTCGATTTATCCCAACCAAAATTATACTAAATCGACATTTGTTAGGCAAGAAAATACATACAGTATTTTTCACGTTTTCTGCGCAAAATCATGCACATTTTGGAAATTATGTACATTTTTAAAAAATTTCAATACATTATATAAATTAAAGTGGACTTATAAGACCAGGGAACTATTTATTGACATGGGGCCTCTTAAAATGTAAACATATTCATAAAAAAGTATTTACATACATTATCACGTATTTTTTCATTTTGAAATTTATTCTTGTTTGACTACAGTATTTTTCACGTTTTCTGCGCAAAATCATGCACATTTTGGAAATTATGTACATTTTTAAAAAATTTCAATACATTATATAAATTAAAGTGGACTTATAAGACCAGGGAACTATTTATTGACATGGGGCCTCTTAAAATGTAAACATATTCATAAAAAAGTATTTACATACATTATCACGTATTTTTTCATTTTGAAATTTATTCTTGTTTGACTACAGTATTTTTCACGTTTTCTGCGCAAAATCATGCACATTTTGGAAATTATGTACATTTTTAAAAAATTTCAATACATTATATAAATTAAAGTGGACTTATAAGACCAGGGAACTATTTATTGACATGGGGCCTCTTAAAATGTAAACATATTCATAAAAAAGTATTTACATACATTATCACGTATTTTTTCATTTTGAAATTTATTCTTGTTTGACTACAGTATTTTTCACGTTTTCTGCGCAAAATATGTGCAAAATTTTGCACAGAAAACGTGAAAAATACTGTTGTTCATATTATAAATATAATTAGCTCAGATTTTCAAAAGGTGTTTTATTACAAGAAAAAAACAAATAAAAACTTAAATAAAAGAATTAAACAAACATAGAACACCAAGTCCATACCTTACAGTCACCCAAGGGTGACTGGCTTGCCAATTTTATCATTTTCTTGTGAGCTTATTTTGTAATAAGCCATTTTTTTGAAATAAGAGATAGATTAATATTCAATCTACCGAAAATCTTTTGTATTTTCTTGTTGATCACAAGCCCGTAAACAAGAAACTCAATTTAGATCAGCTTTTCCACCATTCAGGCACAGAATAATTTCATAACAAGCCATTTTTTTAATGCTTTGAAAAATTATTCCTATTCTTAGACATGGCTGATTGTAGAGTTGTAGAGGCTGAAATGAAGTATACACTATGTTGCACGGAAAATCGGACACCCTATTTTTTGTAAACCGAAATGTCAATTTGGCTTATAAATAAATATGAATAAAANTGCACGGAAAATCGGACACCCTATTTTTTGTAAACCGAAATGTCAATTTGGCTTATAAATAAATATGAATAAAAAAATTAGATATATTTAAACTGTATAATTTTTAGTATTTATTTATTTATCACCATTTTTTATTAAAAAAGATAGAAAATCAAAAAGGAACTTATTGATCCGGCACGGAAATTCAGAAATTTAAAAATAAATAACTACCATACTTCCCACGAGCTTCTAACACTTCTTTTACACGTTTAGGCATTGATTTAATTAAGTTTTTTATAAAATTGTCGGGCAAGTTATTACATAATCTTAGTAGCCCCTTTTTTAACTCATCTGGATCATCGAAGTTTTCACCCCTCAGCTCTCTCTTCATATAGGTCCAGATGTGTTCAATTGCATTCAAGTCGGGGCTTTGGCTTGGTCAAATCAAAGTTTCGACTTCTTTCCCCAAGATATTTCCCAATGAGCTTAGAAGTATGCTTGGGGTCAATATCGTGTTGAAATAAGAAGTCATTTAGTCCTACTTTCTTTGTTGATTGTATTAAATTGTACTTTAATATATCTAAATAACCATCTCTATCCATTTTACCATCTATAAAGACCAAGTTTCCAACTCCTTTGTAAGAAAAACATCTCCAAACCATCACAATACCTTTGCCAAATTTTACTGTCTTTTCTATATACTTAGGATCAAGACTTTTAGATGGAGGTCGCCATACATATGAACAGCTATCTGAATTATAAAGATTAAATTTACATTCATCTGAAAATATAACACTTTCCCAGTAATTATCAGGTTGAAATATCACTTTGCACATAAATCTCTCCTTTTCCTTATATTTTTTGCCGATATTAAAGAATTTCTGTCAGGGAAGTAGCATAAATGTTAAGGCTATTTAAACATCCTCTAATCTTATCATCTGAGACAGTTTTATCCTTATTTTCTTTAAAGATTTTGTTCATTTTTGGGGCACTAGCTTTCGGGTTTTCTTCATGAATGGAGTTTATAGCTCTTATATCGTCATTATCAAATACATATTTACCTCCAGAGCCTCTCTTTCTCTGAATTGAGCCCGTTTCTTCGAACCTTTTGAGGTAATCGCTTATTGTGGACTTGGGTATACAGGTCAAACTTTCGATCTCTCTATAAGAATACCCTTCTTTCCTAAATGCTAAAGTCTGTCCAAACATAAAATTATCAATATTTGTCATTGTTTTTCTAATATTTTATTCCTTAAATCTATTACTTTCTGAGTTTTGTGTGAATAACAAAAATGTCCGAATTTCCGTGTTGATCAATAAATTTCCTTTTTGATTTTCTATCTTTCTTAATAAAAAATAGTGATAAATAAAGAAATATTAAAAATAATACAGTTTAAATATATCTAATTTTTTAATTCATATTTATTTATAGGCCGAATTGACGCTTTGGTTTACAAAAAATAGAGTGTCCGAATTTCCGTGCGACATNATTCATATTTATTTATAGGCCGAATTGACGCTTTGGTTTACAAAAAATAGAGTGTCCGAATTTCCGTGCGACATAGTGTAAAATCTCATAAAAATGGCACTTTATTTTCGTTCAGAGTAGTTCCCATTTTACTTATTAAATAATTGGTTAAACAAGAGTGAGAATTCATTAAAAATTTGTTTGAATTAAGAGAATCAAAAAGTGACTACTCTGAACGAAAATAAAGTGCCAAATGTCTACAAAGCTTTATGAATATAATTCTTTTATGATTGAACATTCTTCTGGCTGTCTATGATAGTAAGCCACAAGCAAATAACAAGGAAAAAACAAGGTGCTATTAGCTTATTTTTCAGATTGGACAGCAGGTACATTTCCCCCAGAGAAAATCCCATTTAAGATAACTCATATCAATTACGCTTTTGCTGTAGTGGGTGAAAAACATGAAATCAAGTTGGAATCCAAAGAGTTTTTGAAGAACTTGACAAAATTGGCCCACAGAAATGGAGTTAAAGTTTTATTAAGTATCGGAGGGTGGACTGGATCAAAAAACTTTAGCACTTTAGTTAAAACTGAGATTGAGAGAACGAACTTCATTACTAGATTTATGGAACTTGTTAAAGAATTTGACCTGGATGGAATTGATATAGACTGGGAATATCCAGGAAAGATGGCGCTTAATTGTAATGTAGTAGATTACAAAAACAACTCTCCAAACTTTTTGAAGCTGTTAAGGGAGGCAAGAATAGCTCTAAAAAGTAAATTATTGACTTTAGCTGTTGCTACTCACACCTTTGATGTAAACAAAAAGCATTCTACCGATATGAAAAAACTGGCAGTTGTAGTTGATTTTATCAATGTTATGGTTTATGATGTCAATTCTGAGCCTACACCGACTCATGGTCCCAATGCACCTCTAAATTTTGAAGAAGGCAAAGGAGTGCAACAAAGTTACATGCAATCCATAAAAGATTGGACATCTGCTGGAATACCTAAAAATAAGTTGGTAATGGGGTTAGCCTTCTATGCTAAATCGAGAAAGCTCAAAGAAGGCACTGGATTTGTTCCTAGCAAAAGCATATATCAAGATGTTAAAACAGAAATGCCTAAAGGGGAAAAAGATGATGCACCTTGGGCTGAACCATGTCCTGGTGCAGAGAAAACGCTTTCTGGTAATTGGAAATGGAAGAAATTGAGATCTCAAGGAGTATTAACAAGTGTAGACAAGAGTGGAAATGGTTGGACTAGATATTGGGATAGAAAAAGCCAAAAACCATACCTTTACAAATCTGAAACTAAAGTCTTGATTTCATATGATGATTCTAAATCCTTGGGAATTAAAGCTGATGTCGTTAAGAACAAGAATCTAAGAGGTGTGATGTTTTGGAGCATCAATATGGACAATAGAGAGTTACTGGATTCTGTACAAAAAGTAAGAAAATGATAATTCTATTAAAATTTCAAATCTTTTTTAGATTTATTATTTTAAAAGATATTAAAATTTCATTTTTTGGAATTTAACAGAAATACAGTTTAAAAATAAAAACAAAAGATTTGCATAATTGAAACTCAAATAAGAAGTTAATAATTCCATATTTGTTGAATATTAGCAACGGAGCATTCATTTTCTGCGACCATTTTAATTTTAAGAGATCTAATTTGTTTTGAGCTTAGTTTCTACAAGCAAGCAAATATTAAAGAATCTAGAAATAAAAGTAGGAAAGATGGAATCTGGTTCCAAAAAATGAGGAAAATTAATAATAGTAGTCAAATACCTTTTTACTCTTGCGGTATTAGAACATTAATTCCTCCATTATCTTTGTCAAGAAATACAAGCATCGCATAACTTTTGAGTCTAAGAACTTCTTTTGTCCACTGCTCGGTGATAGCTAAATCTATGAAAGGATTGTCTGTAAGAGAGTAGAATTCGATTGAATTGGCACCTTTAGGCTTTGCAAATTCTTCCTTAAACTTTACATAATTGCAGTTGATGTGATCCAGCTCTTCATTTAGAAGAGCGTCTGTAGGTAGACTGCCTTGAATATCCAATGCTGGACCCTGTTAGTAGTTGGGTTGGCTAAGATATTGGTTAGAAAGAGAAGAGTTGCGAATTTCATTAACAATATCCGTTGATCTGGCTCAATTTATAGAAAATATTTGGGTTGTTTACATTAAAAGCCAAGAAAATACATTCAAAACCTCGATCGACGTTGTCTGGAAAATTTGTGGGATTACCATAAGTAACTGTTTCATAAAATATAGAATCTTTACTAATATAAAGTTTAGGACCTTGTCAAATTCACTAGTGTTATAGAATGATTATCCTAGGATTAGATAAAATCTTTAAGTTTATAAACCAAACAATCTTAACAAGAAAAATAAAATACAATTTGAATATGGCTTAACAGATTCCAGGAGATACTGTTGTAAAAAATAAATGTTTTTTATTACAAGCTCAGGAGTTGATTTGTGAAAACATCATTTAGAAAATAAGATGTGATATGTAAGAAAATATTAAAAGATTTATTAAAAAAAGGCTTGATAAGAAAATAGTAATATAAAAGCTGTAATATGACATTTTAATTTAAATCGTCGATTCTTTGTTTATTTGTTGTTATAGCTAAGAAATTATACTATTATTTTCATGTTTATTAATTATTCTTAACACTTTTAAATATTGACAGATGTAAAAAACAGTGATGGGACATGAAAATTCATGATTTTTATTAACAAATTTCAGTGAAATTTGATTAAAAACTTAATAAAAAGACATTAGATCGATTTGGGATCTTTATAACACACCATCTAAACCTATTTTTTTCATACTATGATGTTTTGTAATTTACTGCTAAAATTGGTTGAGTTTAAAATGAGTTTAATTTCAACTCATTGACTAGAAAATTTTTCAAATCAATGGCAGGAGGAAAAAAGCCAATAAGCGTTGAATGTAATCATTTTAATAAAGTCATAGATAATGGTAAGGTAAGACCCAAATGTATCCACTGTAGCCACTTAAGAGCACCTTTGATTACAAGATTGAAAAAGCACATTTCAACTTGTAAAGGTTTGGCTGATAAAAGTAATTAAATAATTTAACAATTAGGGAACAAGAAAAACAATAATAGATTAAATATGACTGATTCAACAAATTCTACTGTAGATTTAACATCAAATGCTGATTCAATTAAAGAATTTAATGATTTAGAATCAATATATGAAGTATAAAGTCTTCCAATTTCAATCAATAATGAACAAAGTTTGATAACTAAGTATTTAGATTTTAAAAATGAAAGAATTCAAGCTCATCTTGAGCACCTTCAATGCAAATTGATGTTCAATTTTGGTATATTACTTTCGGTCACATTTCCTTCAATAATAATTGAATAGAACTTCTAAAGTTGTTAAAGAGTCTAATTCCAATGATGTTAGAAGCCCTAGGGCATTGGAGGAGGATTGTGCAATGAATGCGTCATCTGAATTAGACGGCTACGATTCGGTTCATTGACGATTTAATTACTGGACTTTGAACCTAAAAAGAGCATCCTTTTTAATAAAACTATTTATCCCAAAATGTTATGCATGATTAGAGCTTTTTATATGCCAAATTTTATGTCTTTATCTCTCAAAAAGTTTCAACTCGGTCCACTTGAATTTTGATTGATATTTTTGACTTTCTAAAAGGATAAATATTTATTTTCATGAATGTATCAAAAGATGCATAACGATCTGAATACACCCGATTATATTAAATTTCACTAGCATTCACCCTATTTTTATTGAGCAATCGATTAAATTACGCAAAATGCAATGAAATTTCATTGAATGAAAAAACATTTATTTTTCTCATCACTGGTGAAAAAAGCGAAAATTTCAATGTTTAGGCACATTAAACATATTTTTATAAAGATTCATCGTCAAAATACACTTTCAAACCATTTTACATGACAAACAGTTCATGAAAGCATCAAAGGTCGGTTAGTAAGGAACTGTTACAGGGATGTGGCAAGAAAAAGTTCTGAAAGTTCAATTTAGTTTAAAGGATTTATAAGTCTCTTGTGAATTTGAGAAGTTTTTTCAATGTGTTCTCCGTTCAATTCTGATATTAAAAGAAGTCTTCTTTTCCAAGAATCAAATACATTAAGACACATTTCTGGCGTTATTTTTGACCACACACTTTTCAATTGTTTCCAAAACGAATCGAAACTTTCAGCCTTTTTATTGTAAAGCTTTTGTTTTAAGAATCCAAAAGCATAAAAATCCATCGGACTAGAATCAGGGATTTTACTGGAATTTCTTCTTTTGATATGATCGTTATTCCATTGATTAATTTTAATCTCTACGCATAATCTGCAGTGAAGTTAGCGGTGTGCAAAGGTGCTGCATTGTGATGTACGAAAACTTTGTTTGTATCGTCCCCGTAAAGATTTGGTACCTCTTTTTCCAAAAGAGGCTTCAAAACATAATCTACATAGTACTCAGCATTAACAGTTGCTTTTGGTAGGATTTTAATAAGAAGAAGCCTACCTCTCCCACTTAGTGCACTCACCACTATAAACTTCTTACAAAAATTCTCCTTTTTAGCAAACACATATTCTTCCGTCTCATTTTTATCCTTAGAATAGTAAATTCTTTCGGAACCATTGAAAATTTGGACGCTACAAAGCGCCTCGTCAAGAGTGACGCAAAATTCTACTTTATTTCCTGCCAGATGTCTCTCGTAGAGCTTACGGGGGTTTATTTTTCTATTGTTTTTGTGATGAGGCTGGAGCGAGTGAACTTTTGATTTTTTTCGTGTAGTTAATTGCAAATCTTGGTGACTTATCCTTTCTATTGTACGTGTTGAGACCTTGTGTTTATAGTTAATGTATTTTGAGATCGTGGGTTCGGTTTATTAACCTCTACCTCTACTCTTTTAATTGAAGATGGCGTTCGGGCGTTTCGAGAATAGGGTTTTGAACCCTCTAATACTCCACATTAAAATTCTCGGAATTTCTTATTACATTTCAGTACATTATATATACTTCTAAGTGATACATTTACATTTTCTTTTAAAAGTTCTTCTCTTATTGATTTATTCGTGTTTCCAGATTCGGAAAGTACTTTTATTATAGTGTAGGTTTTGAAGTCGATTTTTGAATTCATTACAAATTTTTTATTTAAGATAACATTTGTATTTTATACAGTTTATACTCACTTTTTTGAATATGGTTAATTTTTTCTAATTTCCGATTGTATGGATTATATATTTACACACAAATAATCGGAACTTTTTCTTGCCACACCCTGTAGTGTTTTTGATGTGTCGATCTTAACATCTGATTATTCACCTTTTTTAAGATTTAACAAAATTTGAGGTTCCGCATAATACATACGAAGCATAATCATTTTTGTTTAATAAATCTAAATCATTATAAAATTTTCCACATGTAAAATAGTTGTATGTTGATTTTTGAAGTTTTAATTTGAGATCTATCAGGTTTTCAAGTATGATTTTACTTAAAATCAAAATAAAACAAATTTATAAATTAAAATAATACATTCATGATTTCATTCTATTTTAATTGCATACAGGCTTAGTCGATTTTGAATTATCAAAATTTTTCAGAGAATTTGGTTAACTAGCAAAAAATACAGTTCCCGAAAATGATATACAATTTATACTTATTCAACCGCCACTGTGATTGCATTTATTACATAGAATGGCACAACAAACTAAACTCCGATAAACAAAGTCGAAAGATAGACCGAACTAAAGCTTATGTCTCTTGGCCCACACATTATGCAAAAGTAAGCAATATAACTATTAATAATCCGGATTTCGAAACAGATTTTAAAGAAGAGAATTTTATTGAACAGCAGAAATTATTATATGGTTTGATTTGTTCTTTGAAATTCTTTTCTCAAAAGCTTACTGGAAATTTATCGTAAAAAACTTAATAATTTTCATTTATTTTAGAGACGGATTTATGAGCTACTCTACCAATGTATACAAACTTCATTACTATGAAACATTAACAGGATTAAAATTTGCCATCTTTACTGACTTGAAGATTAAAGATTTGAAAGAACAGATTAAAAGCATTTATTCCAACATTTATGTAGAATACGTAATCAAGAATCCGATAGCAAAGTTAGAGGTCGATGAAAATCAAGTTTCTAATTCAAATGTTCCATTTTCTACTGACAGATCTTATTATATTGTTAACAACACTCTTTTTACCTCGAGGCTCCATCAATATATTTCTGGTTTGGAATTTTTCGAATAATTTATTTAATAAACGAATTTATATTTACAAGTATAGCTATAAATTTAAGTATCTTTACATAAATCTCATTTTTTAAACATTTTTACTTGATATCTCGTGTTTTTACTCAGAATCTAATTTTACAATCATGGGTCAAACAATATTCTTTAAAATCCAAAAGAACTGATAAATTTATTTATAAAAGCATTGATCATTAAATCTCTTATCCTCCTGTAACTTCTCAATCCCTACGTGTAAATGATCATGTACTTTATGATAAATTTCCAAATATTGGGACAAAAACGAAACCAAATCGGAATCTTCTAACCTCAAAATATATTTAATATTTTTTATAAAATAAAGATATTGTCTAATCTCTTTTATATTCTTTGCAGATAAAAAATCTATATCTTCATCTAAATAAATTGCTTCAATAACAGAGTAAAGATCATCAGCAACTTTTCAGGACCAAAAATCGGTGATATCGAAATCAATAAATAAATTGTCAGTTAAAGAATGTAATTCTATTTTATTTTCCTCTCTAACTCTCTTGTCTTCTTTCATAAACAGGCCTTTATTGCTACATTGTTCCTTTTCTTGCTCTTTTTCTTTCAGATTTTTGAATAAACCATCTATATTTTCACCAAAGTATATTACACCATCATTATCAACCAAAGGCAAAGGTGTACGTTTGAATATCAATAAAAATGTTTTTAATTTCATTTCAAAATGGAAATTGATAATTTGAGACTATTTTTCTTTGGAATTATATAATTTGATTTAAATAAAGGAAGTAGGCCGAGAACTCGAGTCTTATTATTAAACCTCAATTGATAACTTCAATGAAAATTATTATGTTGATAATTATTATATAGAACACGTTTAATGGCTATATTTTTCTCTATGTAAAATACAAATATAAGTTCTAGATTTAAAGCCACTCAAAGAACTGCATAAAGATCGGATTAATACACGATATTTCATAAGAAATCTTTCTCATATCAATATGAAGTCTTTTAAATGACAATTTATATAAAATATATAAGTCATTATAAGACGGATAATGAGAATTAATTTACTGAATACTATCAAAGACATGTTTTAAAGGTATTATATGGAAGATTTACTTACTTTAATGATAACAGAAATAAAAATATATCTGACAAGTTGGGTTTAACAAGCACTCTGATAAAAATCATCAATACCAACCTCAAATTATGAGTCAATCTTTGGAAGATCAAAGATTTAAGATGTTAGCCCAATCACTTCTTTATGAAATAAAGAGCAAAATAAGCTAAAGGTTTAATGAATAACTTTTTTCAATTCCTCATCAAACAACTCCACCAACTTAATGGAATCCTTAGTAATTTGAGCATGATTACCATTAAATAAACCACAATTCGAAGAAATCAACTTAAAATGCTCTAGAACACGATCACTAGAAGAATACATATTCAATTTCAACGTATTCTTAATAGTAGAAATATCCATAGGTTCTTTAATAACATCATAATAATGTGGTATATTCAACCCAATCGCATCCACCTATAATAAATCAGTAAAAAGGTATGAGAGATGGTACTGGTTTTAAAAACGGCCTGCTTAATTTATTCCTACTAATCCTAGTCAACAACTCTAACAACAAATCCCTCTCTTTCTCCGAAATGGAGGACGTACCCAACAAATCCGGCAACTCCATTAATCCTTGATGAGATTTGAAACTCGATAAGTGACCTTTGAAATATCGTTTGAAATAACGCAAATAACTGTCTTCAAAATTCTTAATAGCTTCTTTTAACAATTGCAGATTATTATTCTCATTTGTATTTAGAGGCAACAATTCTAAATACCATTGCTTGACCAATCTCAACAAATCTTGTTCTACTTGACCAACATGAAAATACTTACCAGCTTGAGCCTTCATGAGCATGTTAGGTAAAGATAGGTCGGTATTAGGAGATTTCACTTTCTTATTAACTCCAGGAATAGGTATAGCAGTGGACACGAATGGTTTCGCTGATATATGATCGTGTAATTTCTTTATCAATTCCACCAAAAAATCCTTACCATCCGGATCTAACCAGATATTAAATCCTTTAACCAAATGCTGATAAAATAATTGCAACTCATCAGAAGATTGATATAACTCATCTGTAACCGAATATGCGGACTTGTAATTGTTAAATACCAGTCGAATAGCCTTATCAACTAAATCAAATGTATCATATTTCTCCTTTTCCAATTTCTTTTGAATGATAGATAAGTCAATAGGATTCTTGACCTTCCTTTTAATAGAAGATAAGAAAGGAAACGCAACAGGGTGTAATTTCAATAACTCAATTAAGTGAATACCAAATTCTTTAATTCTTAATAAGTTTTGTTTCCTAGTATAAGTTTCTCCTTTCAAAGAGATAGTGATCTTTTTCAATTTAGTTGGTGGTTTAGAAGTGGATGCATTTGGACTTGATTCATTTTGAGTGTATCCTTTTAGAACAATAGCCGATTTATCATTATCTTCCGGTTCAAACGACTCTGGAAGTTGAAACCCAATATTGGGAGGAAGATTAAGGAACGCAGACTTCCATTCCTGTTCATAAATAGATTGTAATTTACGAGCTTGATTATAAACATAATTACCTACCTTGTTAAATTGATAAGAATTATAAAAGATCAATTCAATATCTTTCTGAATTTGCGCTAAACTATAATACTGTTCATTTTTCAATTTCTTTTTAATAGTGCCCAAGTCCATAGGATGTTTTACGATGGTAGGATAATTTGGTATGCCTTGAGCAATCGGATCTACTGGTGTGGAGAACTCAAATGCTGATTCATGTTTCATCATTTTTCTCAATATTTTCTTACAAGAATGACTCTCATCCTGCGTTAACAACGCTGATTGGTTTGAAATCGCAATATCGATAGGATATTTTTGATCTGTCACCATTGTAGAAGGTGGCGATGAACTGGATTCAGGTATATCATATGGTTGATCAAGCTTGAATTCGTCTTTATAATAGGTTAGCAATTCCGATTTCTTCAATTGGAAATAATCTTGTAATTCTTTAATCTCTTTATATAACAAAGGGTTGCTAGTTTCAAGACTAGTTAGTGCGTTATGGAACATCAAATCTATTTCACCTACAAAGTCAAGTATGATTTTATTCTTGCTATTATTAAGGTAAGCCTTAGTAGTTAATTTATACTTGATAGCACCCAAATCTATATCTTTATTCTCAACATTAGGTTGAGAATCTAGAATAGGACCTAAGAAATGAGTAGAAGATGGATGACCAATCAATTTCTTCAATAAATTCTGACAAATATTATATTGTTCTATGGTGTCCAAATCTGCAATATCTAATGGTGTTAAATTAGGTTCTATTGATGGCGTTTTGGTGGTAAGTTTGATCTTCGATACCATAGGTGATTGTATTTCTGATTTACTTTTACTTTTACTACTACTCGTACTGATAGTTTTATCAATCAAAATGTATGGAACCAGACGATGTGGAAAGCTATATTTTTTGTCGACGTTTCTCTGATTCAATCTTGGATGATCATTGGTTATATCAGAATCATCATCGTGTTCCATGCTAATCCCATTATTGGTATTAGTAATATCTTCAATTTCTTTATTTTCAAATGTGGTTTCTGGTGTAGATGGGATGGCTGTTAAATCCACTGGTATTCTAATAGAAAAAGAAGATAAATCCCAACCAACTTGATTCGGAGGATACAATATTTTGCATAAGATGAAGAATGAATTTCTAATTTTATAATCCATTTTAGGATTGATCACTAATTTCCATATCTGCGATTGGAATTCCAAAGATGTCTTGAGTTGTCCCATTTGTTCCTTAAACATTCTCTTACCTTCGACTAATGGAGAAGGTAGGTTTTGATTAAACATATCCTCAAAAATAAAGGTACTATCTTCCTCATTCCTAATTTGAACAGGTTCATTATAGGTATCATCATCCAATTGGCTGATACTAATAGCACAAACCTTGGTCATACTCCTCGAACAATAATAACGAACATGATGTTCAAGATCATTCTCGATCAAAAAGAATAAATAATCTCGAATTGCATCAATGAACAATCCACCTAACAACAATATACCATCGATGGCTGCTAATCGCACATGTAAATAATTCCCATATCTAAAAATTATTATCATGATTTACCTCGAGAAATTCAAAAACAATTTCAAATCGGGAGGAAGGATATTGAACAATGCCAGCTTGGTATAAACCTACAATAAAAACCAAGCAAATAATACTTGAAGCGAAGTAACCAAGATAACATTATGATATGAAGGGATAAGACAATCCAGCGTAAAATAGCGTTTAAACTCATTCAAAAGCGTAATGCTAAGCTCATCACGTCGCTCCTCATCAGAATTGGCAGTAAAAGAAGTAGTCAGAATGTTACCAACACATTGGATCAGACAACTAAGATAAACATCATCAGAATAAGGATTTCCAGAGTTATCATTCAATTTTAACAATTTTAAGCACAATCTTTTAACCACTTTAGGTGTTCTACCATCCAAATCACGCACTCGTGATAAGGCTAAGAGCAGTGCTTTCTTTACAAAATAATCCGAGAAATTTGAAAAATCATTAGGACGAGAATTCAATTGCATAAATTGCTCAATAGATTCTTCATCAACATCCACCAATGGATAAGCAAACTTTTGCGAGTAAATCTTCAAGAGATGAAATAGCCCCGTAAAACTGAGACTAGACTGCGCACAATCAACTAAAGAATAAGCGCATTCCATTCTAATTTGATAAAAGCATTGGGTATTCATTAAAGTTCTCATCAGAGTTGTAGAGGTAGAATACGAAGGAAATTTCCTAAGGACTTGCGTGGTATCGTATTGAGATGCTGTATCTTTATCTTTCTCTAATTGCGAAGCCCACATATAATCTGGTTGGTCCAGCTCAATGGAAGCAATCCATTCCAAATCATAATCGATACGGATCCATTCATAAGGTGCACTTGCAAGACTATGTTGATCATTTTCGCCCCACTCGACTATCCGCCATTTCTTCTTCTGATCTATCAATCCTTCTTCATTTAAGAAGTGACCATCAATAATATTAGTAGGTGCAACACCAAAAGAACCAGTATCAGAATTCATATCTAATCGATCTTGTACTATAGCTTCGGCTGCTGCTAATTCAGCTTTACGTTGCTGGAATCGCTTAGTAGACCTTCTAATCCTTTTATATTTAGTATTAAATTGTACTTCATATTTCTGATTGCTTTGTTGAATATCCAAAACATGTTCATACGGAGTACCATCCGCTTCCCTAATTAGAACCGTCATCTTACCCTTGAATATCTTGCACGGCTTGATGATATTAAATGATTCTTGATTGTCATCGATGATACCGGCATTAATAGATGTTTGTTTCATAGAGATTTCAACGACCATCTTTTTACGACTAAACGCACATTCAAATAAGAAGACTGGACAACCACTAGAATAAATCCACTGATCCGCAAAGAGACGAAGATCGATGTTGAACACTTTATGAATGAATTTCAAGAACCAATTAGTAGAGATCGTATTCCCCAAGCCTAAATCCCCACCCATAGCTGCTGTTAATATCCTGGATATCAATCGATTTAATCCTCTACTAACAGTAGCAGCCTTTTTAATCATTGCTTGACTTAAAAGATGCATAACAAGAGGTGATTTTAACATAATAAATTCATAATCATCAGAATCGAAAGGATAAGTAATAAAAGTATTGAATAAAGGTGGTCGATTAGTATCCAATTTAATGCATTTATCCATATCCTAAAATATTTAATTTTTTAGGTACCTTCTTCAATTTATATTTGTGTTCATTAGTCCCGAATATTTTTTTCATAAGCAAACCATTCATATAACCACTCAATCCCACTATTAACCATATATCAGGACTAAATAATCAATAAGGTAAAAAAATAACCTTTGTTTAGGCACAATGTTTGCACCAAACCATTGACTTGCTAAACCTAATCCTAACAACCTTCTCGTCTCATAAACCTGATCAATCATTTTGGAAGAATGTAAAAACTCCGTACTAAAAACAACAATAAACTCGGTTATGATTATATACCTAATGATACAAACACCAGCTCCAACACATAACGAATAGGAAGATTTCAAAAAAATCAAAGTGAAGGTATCAAAAGGATAAGATCCAAATTCATTAATATAAAAATCCATAGCCTATAAAAAGGTTATAAACATATTAATAAACCATAGATATAGTAGAGCAAGAAATTTTCATCTCCTCCAGCCAAGTAAGAGGACAATAAGCCATAATCTCCTTATTTGTAAAGTTATTATAAGACTAAAAATATATAAATCATGAGAGGTGAAACATTAGAATCAGATGAATGAGCGAAAGCCGTAGATTGGAATTTTCCAATAGCAAAAGAAATCAAATAAGCAGGACATTGAAACGGGAGATAATAACGAAACAAAATTCTATTATTATCAAATGGTAATCGATCCTAAAACCCCATGAAACAAAGGGTATATACTTTCGAGGCCAATTCACCACAACAAACTACGACAGATTCTAATATATCATCCTCATTTGTATCATCTGTTTTATATAGGTCTTCTTTTTGTGTAACAATGAAATCAAGTTCCCAAGTACATCTCTCATCCAATTCATCTAAACAAGGTAACCAACATCTCACATCGCCCGGAAAAGGTTGATTAGCAGTATACAAAAATGATGCTTCATTATCAACCTAAGGTTCGGGGTTGGCGGGTGAGATTACTTTTTTATCCTTATCCACGTTATAACCAGAGAATAATAACCCAGTATTTGGGTCGTTTATTTGGTATTCTATTCGAATTATTAAAGGTGTTGATATAGTATCTTCTTTTCCTAATTCTAAGCTCAAATATGAAAAAATATGAAAACCTTCTTGATGTTTACCACCCTTTTCCGATAGCTCTGGTGCGATATGCTAGATAGAGATGGTTAATTATACGTTTAAGTGTATACATTTTTCAAATTGATGGAAGAAGGAATTTGAATAACTAATTCACCTTGATCAGCACTAGCTCTAGCTAATTCAAATAATTTCATAAAAATAGAATGGTCTTTAACCCCACCTTTCTGAACCTGCTGCGTATTACACAATTTAATGCATGGGTCAAAAATAGCGAAATTGCTATCGATTTGATTAATACTCACTTTTGTAAGCTCTATCAAATATTATGTCATTGGGGTTAGGTACCACAATCATGACTATTTAATCTTATACATCCGATATCTTGAGTAGTCAAGAACATCTGTATCTCTGTAAAAGCCTACTATATTAAGGGATGTTGGAAATTATACTATTATCTTTTTCGAAGAAAGATCAACGTCTAATGTCACTTTTTGGTGATTTGTAGTTAAATTGAAACGTTATAGGTTAAATATCATGGTTTTTATAGGGAGTGGTTTGGGATTGGGGCTTATATATAATATTGTCGCGTTGATTCTTTATCCATTTTCTGAGAATCTAAATTTTTCAAACCGAGTAATATCGTGGTGTAATAAAGTTAATAAATGCATTATAATCAGGAATCAAAAGTAACTTATTAACAGAAATGCATTTTTACTAATATTATTTTTTATAATATACCGTAGATATTATTGTTTTCTCTTTATATGCCGTCAAAATCGAATAAATGTGAAAACGTTGGCTTACAATATTACATTTTTACGATTACAATGAAAGCTGTATGCAGTCCAAATTTAGTTTGGACTGGTGCAATCTGCATTTCACAAAATGGATTTTACACATCCTTTGAAATTTATGGAACAGTCTTGATAATTTTTAGTGACATAAAACGGACTATAGAATGTGTTAAAATGTTGAACCATTATTAGGAGTCAATTATATGAAATGTATAGTGTATATTTAATATAACTGAGCTGTCATCTGAAACATACATCTAATCTTGATAAACATTCCTCAGATTTGAATTTTGAGCATTGTGATTACTATTAAAAACTGTACGAAGAGCTACAGGTGGCGAAGGAAGATCATCAGGATAATCAGATAAATCTTTGAAAGCTCTATCAAAAGAACTAATCTGATCATCCTTCCCCAATCCTTCATAATCGCCACTATTAGGATAAATAACATAATGTTGAATCAAAAACACTACATCATATAAAATACTGACAAACCCTAATCCGAACTTAACTGGATTCAGAGAGATAGATTGCATAAAATGGCCATGACTATCTAAGAATAACTGTGCTATAGAAAATACAGAACCAATTATGTCTAAAAAGGTATTCCAAATACTCCATCCTTGAGTAGATTTTCTTCGCCAATTCATATAAGCTTGAGGAGAATACTTGATAATAGTGGTAGCCAATTTGATATACGAAGCCAAAAAGAGGAAATTTAACCATTCTTTAGTGACCACACTTTGAACGAAAGAGATGGCAAAGAAGAGCAAGGAGAAAAATATGAATGAGATTGCGAACGGCGACAATACTTGTCTTTCATGTCTTTTGTACACCTGAAATTGGTAAATGGTTATTATTGTTAGAACCAAACTATGAACACCAAAGAACAAATCATTAAACCTAACCAAAGGATATTTATCATTATGCGACTTGGCATATTTCTCTCTAATATAATGACTATAATATAATGCGAAGTTGTACACGCAGTAGCAAATAAACCCTATAAAATTGTATATTACTAAGTCTAAAGATAGACCAAATACACTTTTCTTTTGATAATTTAGCACTACTTGAGGGTAGAAACTTATAGACCATGATATGAAGTATATCCAACCGAATAGAAACGATAACATATTTTTTGACTGGTTTTGCTGTTTTCAGAAACTATTTTTTACAAAATCGATTACGTATTTTGTAAACATACTCGGCAAGTGAAAGCATATCTGAGCTCAAAGTAAAATAGTTTTCACTTTTAATTATATAATTTAATTAGCCATCCATTTATTTGTATATTTGTGATGTTACACTTTGATTTGCATCCTCAAACATTTGAATTCAAATGAAAACGAAGAAAAATGGATACATAACACTACTATTAAACGAGAAATATATACCCGGATTAATAGCACTAAGAAATAGTTTGAAATTATCAAATTCGTTTTTTGATTTAGTATTATTAGTTTCTAATAACATTAATAAAGAGGCAAAGAATGTACTGAATCAATATTGCAATAAAATGGTAGTGATCAAAACAATAACAGCTACACTTAGTCCTAATAGTATTAAAAAGTTGGATTTGATAGACAGAAAAGATTTATCCGAAACTTATAGCAAAATAGAAGTATTTAAACAGACTGATTACGATCAATTATTGTATTTCGATTTAGATGTTATTGTTCTTAAAAATATTGATCATTTATTTACAGAATATGGAAATGAATATTTTGTTGCTTGTCCGGATATTGGTTGGCCTGATTTCTTTAATTCTGGTGTTTTTTTATTCAAGCCATCTCAAAAAATTTATGAAGATTTACTGAGCCTGATTGAGGAAGATAAGAGCTTTGATGGTAAATCAATTTTTATGTTATATTATTAGGTGCTGATCAGGGACTATTGAATTATTATTTCAACAGATTCTCTAAAGATAATAATATGAGATTACCTTTTGGTTATAACGTTACTCCTCATTCTTTTTACAGGTTTTCCATAATATTGACCATTTTAGTTATACCTCGGCTTTCCTGCATTCTTTACAAAATATTCATATATTGCATTATATTGGTAAAAATAAGCCATGGCATCAACCTTGTGAAAAGTCAAATAAATCTTCAGATGTTTTATTGGAATCTTTCTATAAAGATGGTCAAGTATCTCATAATGATTTATGGTGGTCTTTTCATAATAATGTAAGCCTATATTTTATTTTTAGGGTTATGATAGTTACCAAAATACATATATGTTAGATGATCCAATTGAAAGCTTTTACGTAGAGGATTCCAAATCCACATACCCATTAGATAACATGTATAAAAAGCCTAAGCAAGTTGAAAAGAAAGCCGATAAGAAAAAAGAGCCATTGATTTGCTCTACTTTCGACTTATCTAAAACAGTCCAGCATTGTCCTACTTCCCAGGTACCGAATGCATGCAACAGGCGTGTCCATATTGAAGTTGTAACAATCCCAAATGAATCTAATCCTTTTCATCATAAGAACGAAGTTGAAATACCCAACTTCGTTTTGGCCGAAAACGAAGGTGATGGGATGGAGATATCTGATCAAAATACATTACAAAATGAATTTGTTTCGCTGAATGTAAGCATTCACAAAACTAATTACATACCTAATGCTGAGATTCAATATATTGAAAATGAGTATGTGCCTAAGACTGAAAATAAAACTGGATCAATAAATGTCGATGACCCCAATGCTATAAAATTGATCGATCCTCCAATCTCAAAATGGGTTGATATTCCTGTTCACAATGTCACACACGATCTTCCCTATCCTATAGCACCAAGATCACAGCACATATTTAAAGAATTGTACTTTAAGCATCCTCCTTATAAACTTGATGGAAAAGAGGTCGAAAGAACGATAAAAACAATTTCACTACCAATTTTTGATGTAATTTTTATAATTGATATGTTTTAGGGAAAAGTTAAAGTGTTGTTTTCTAGTCATTTCAATATATTGGATTCTTTCTGTACAATAACCAATGAGTTGGATTTAAATCTATAATATATAGTCAATAAATCTTAATTATATTCCCAACTTTTGATAAAAGCAATCAAATTAAATAGCAACAAAATTCGGTTATTTTATGATGAAACGATATCGATTATCAAAATTGTATTTTGATTTTATAGCAGATCTTGTAAATTAGCTGATTGCGTTTATTATTCACGTAGATCGATCTAATGATTAAATATTTATTTGAAATCAAACAATAAAAACGTTGTAAGGCTAATATCTAATTTATAATTAAATTATCAACATAAAACTTCTAAAATTCAAGATTGCCATGACGAATAGTAAAACCCATAATTGAAATCGAATCAAACCTATTATTTAAGTAATTAGTGATCAAGCAAGAATTTGTCATACTCGAAAGAGATGGCACCTAACAAAATTGGAACGATACAGAGAAGATTAGCATGGCCCCTGCACAAGGATGACACGTAAATCTTGAGTGGACACTTCTTCGGAAGTTAATTTTTTTTAAAAAAAACGTTTAGTTAATTTTTGATGTTATCTAACTATAATGGACGCGCAGATATTAGTTATTTGAAACTCATGGTTGTAATTTATAAAATTCCACTATGTATCTGATCTAATTTAAAAATCAAAATTCTGTTTTAGTTTTACAGCGTATTGATTCGAAAAGAAGTTTTAGCTTTAATTATCCACAGCGTGGTCTAAAGATGGAAATAAAGTGACATATAATCGAAATTTAAAACTTGAAGATGTTATTTTTAAAATTAAATTAATTGTAATCCATTCTATAGCATATGAGACCAAGTTTAGTTATTATGAAATTGTGATTTTAGTTGCTCAAACATAGGATCATTCAAATAATCTTTCATAGAACCCGAAAAATGTGACTTTAGCTTAGAAATAAATGCATAGTTTTTGTCATCTATGAAAACATGAAATAAATTATGTACTTGTGTCTAATTTCTCCAAAATAGAGTTCAACAAAGTGCTAGAATTGATTCTATATTGAATAGAGAGATCATAATTAGGATTCAAAAGCATTACTAAACACTTGATCAATGGTGCCTTGGCTTGAGATTCGAAATTTAACTCTTTAGGACAAATAACATCGATAATATTAACAACTAAAACAATTTTAAAAGAATTTAATTACCGTAGTCGTCTTCATTTAACTTTAATAATAGAATCAATGCTATTATTCCTTCGTTGTATACATTTACCCATTTGAGAATATTTTGATTTTTTGTTAAATTCGACAAATCTTGTTTATAGATCGGCTTATAATTATCGTCAAATGGTAATGTGTTGTTGAACAACTTGATCATTAAATTAGGAAGTAATTTCTGTTCTAATAAATATGACATCAATCGTTCTAAAACAATAAATTGTATCCGATTTGCCTTGGTTTTTAAATATGTATTTAACAGTAGCACAAATAATTCTAGCAACTTCTATTTGAATACCACTGTCTTCAGTCTTGTCCGCTAATCTGATTATTCTATTAAAAGGTAGAATGTCCATATATTGATCTTTTATTTCATTTAAATTCTTTGCCAAATTTTCATTATATTGTACTTTTGGGTGTAAAAACAAGTGTTCTATTGCGATCTCTATCAAAATTAACATTCAAATAAATCAATTACCTTTAGATCTAGATAATCTCAATATTATACCCAAACATATAAACTGTATAGGAGGAGCTGCATCCTTTTCGAGTAAGGGAGAGATCACAGCGATTAGTTTCGAATCAAGTAAATAGTATTGAATAGGCTCTATATGAAAATTATAAACAAAAAGGCGAACCGTATAAACACAGGTTCTTCATTATTCCTGAATAGCAATGCAAAACCTTTAAATCTATGAAATCGTAGTTCTGGTTTATTTGTTCTGGTAATATTCCCATTAACCTGATATGTAATGAGTATTTTTCACAGAAATTTTTTGTATCCGAATCTAAATAAATTTATAAAAATGTGGTTGCCTGATCTTATTAGATTTCCAATACACAAACCTGCTGTAGATATGGAATCATTTTTCAATAGTAGTTCTTCGATTGGGGAATTGACAGACTTTTTAACAGGTATAGGAGGTAAAACTAACAAATTGACTAGTCTATTTATTGATTCTTCACTTACATCAATCTTATCTAAAAATTAGATTATTGAAATAACCAAGCGCAAAAGGAATTATAACCAATCTTGTTATCAACTTGATTGCATCCGTTATTACTTCCTTTTCATCGTCTTCGATATCAGAAGGAACGGAATAAGTTGTTAGCCATTCAAGTAATCCAATAAAATAATCAATGTAAATCAACAAATATTTTTGCCAGATTTCTAATATATTAATAAATTCGACGTCACCATTTGCGTACAATAAATACTCTAAAACACTAAAACAATTTTCGATATCTTCCCATTGAGGTTCGTCTCTTTCTTTTAGTAATACATCCATAGAAAATAAGAGAAGTTTTTTAAAACAATCTTCATTAGACTTCCAAAAATCCAACGAATCCTCTATATCAAAATTAACGCGATGTATAAAACCATGTTCATTTAAACTTCTAATTAATTGTAAAGCCATTTGATCAGTATCAATTTTATCTATTAATATAATTATTGCTCCAAGATTTATTAGTTTCTTTTTAGCCAAAGCTATCAAAGAAATTTGAAATATAAAATATACCGAAATTTAGACTTGAATTATACATAAATATAGAGCAGACTTTAATTTCATAGTTGTCATTTGTTGATTTTAATTTATCTAGACATTCAGAAAATACATTCGACTCTGTTATAATGTTTCTTACATTGTCTGAAAATCATAAGTAAATGAATTACCATCATCTACTACCATATTAGCCATACATCTATAAGTAATTGTTTCATTTTTATTTAAATTGATAATCTTGTTCAATAAATAATAATCCTTTTTGAAATGGTTTATTTGTATTCTTTTGGCTTCTAATTAAAGTTGAATTTTAAAATATCGATACCTTCTCTACATAATATGGTTATCTTTTCTAAACTTTCATGTATGGTAGACTCGTTCTCTAATTTATTTGATAGAGTTCCTATTTCTTTATTTAGTTCTAAATGATTCTATTTTAAAATATTACCTGTATCAACTTCTGATGTCATTTGAATTCTAATTGTTTCTGTCACTAAATTTATAAAAATCAAAATATCCAAGAAATCAAAAAGAATATTGTTACACTAAGTTTTGATTGATTTTATTCATAAATCCTATATTTCTCATTTACAGCTTTGTTGACCATTTGGAACCCTTATTGAATGTATAGCAGAAAAAACTTTACTACTTTATATTTAATTAACAATAAAAAATTGCATTTATCAAATAAGTCTTTCTTATCCATTTCCACCCCTCATTTTTCGAAAATTTCCATTTTACATTCACTGTCAGATCAATGCAAACAATAAATTTGCTTGAAATATGGCGCAAACTTTTTTGAAAATGAAGTTAATACATATAATAACCATATTTTCATTAATTCAGTGCTCAGAATCGAAGGAGTCGAATACTTTGAATGATACTTTACTAGGAATAGTATTAATTCTAGTCAATTCATTACTTGCTCTTTCTGGGACTGCAATTCTTTGGTTTGACCAAATAGTTTTGAAAGTATCTGGTATAAATCTATATAAAATAGAAGAAAGTAAGTCATTTATGAGTTCAATCGTAAGCTTTTCTTGTGGTGTTTTATTCGTGACTATATTTATTAATTTGTATATGGAAGGTTTAAGCTCTTTTGCTAAAATTGATTCTTTATCAAATGGATATAGTTCTGTAATTACTGCTTTATATTTCTCATTTTGTTTGATATCTGTAATATTGCTCAAGAATGGGATATTCAAACACACTAAAAGAAATGAAGAGTCAGAGGAAGCACAAAATTCTCAAATAAAATTGACGGAAGATTTTAACTCATGTGCTTTAAGAGTTGCTATCAGTTTTGCTCTGTATCAGTTTCCAGAAGGAATGTTTATATTTTTGTCTCATTATAGATCTTTGAGGACATCTATTTCCTTTGGTGCTACTTTAGGAGTTCATAAGATATTAGAAGGAATCGTTATAAGTGTGATAGTATATTACGGAACATTATCCAAAAAGAAAGCAGTAATATATACAGTCTGCTCTATTTTAGTATCTCAATTATTAGGTGCTTTGTTGGCATTTTTAATTGTAACCTTTTACTTCAGTGTACTTTTAGATGGCTTCTTTTTACTTTTAGCAGCTGCAGTTTTAACACATGCTTTGTTCTTTGAGATACTACCTCTGGCTAGACTCAATGATCCATTTGATCATTATTCTACTAATTGGCTTTGTTTTGGTATTATTACTTATGTAATCTTGAATGGTTTCTTACAAACTTTTCTAGAATAAAATACATTCCAATCAGATTACAATAATAAATATATTTCTATTTTTGTTTTAATAAGTATATCATCCAAATCTTCAATCATTGATTCACAGACGTGAAATCATTTCAAGTCAACATTTCATAAAAACTTGCAAAATGCTAAAGCCAATTAAAGAAATAGTCAACAAAATGAGAAAAAGAAAATTATACAAGAATAAAAGGTTTAAAAAGATGAAAGATGTAAGAGCCATGAGACTAGAAAGGAGAAAAGTCGAACTTAAAAATCCTAAATTAAAAGAAGTAAGATCTTGAGATTTATATTTTCTAGGAAAGACTTGCCACAAATATAACAAAAACTCTTGATAACACTAAAGAATTTGATGAAACTAATGCAGTAGATGACGAAGAGGTACTCGCTATTCGTTTAAATGTTTTAGATTAAAGAGGCAGAAAAAGATGATGAATTCAAAGAATATTTTAAAGAAAACAAAGAGCCAAGAATATTGTTTACAAATTGTGGTACTGTTAGCAAGGTATATTTTAATCCTTATTTTTAGAAAACCAGAGTCATTTATAAGGAATTCCAGTCAATTTTCCCAAAATCAAGATTCATCAAAAAGAACTATAGATATAACTCTAGAGATGTTGCAAAATATGCCACAAATAGAGGATTCACAGATGTCATTATTATTCACCACGACAAACATAAGCCTTGTACCTACAATTCAATAATATTATTAGTCTGTTTAATAATGATGCATTTACCTGATGGACCATCAGCATATTTTAGAATGTCGAGTTTTACTATGGGAAAAGATATATTTGTATACCTAGTTAAAATTAATATCGGATTTGAATAGAATTCTACTGAAAGCTCTCGTTATTTTCCTGAATTGATATTAAACAATTTCAATACAAGATTAGGAAGAAGTGTTGCTAGAATGTTTCATTCTTTAGTCCCTCAAGTACCAGAATTTTTAGGCAGAGAAGTTGTCACTTTTCATAATCAAAGAGATTTTATCTTTTTTAGAAGACATAGGTTTCCAACATTCTTGTTTATGTTTTAGATACATGTTTGAGAGTAAAGAAGAGGTTGCGATACAAGAAATTGGCCCAAGGTTTACGTTAAAGTTGAGAGCTCTTCAAAGTGGAATCTATGACACCGACAAGGGAGAGTATGAATGGAAGTGGCATGTATTTATAAAATTTGTTTACTTTTTTAGAAAGAGATGGAGTTTTCTAGAAAAAGATTCTTTTTATAAACTATTTATCTTTTCTCGGTTTGTTTTATATAATTGGAAGATATATACTCCATTATTAAGATGTATTGTTGTATATATTTTACAAGATCCTGAGGCCATCATGGAGCGAGGTTCAAAATAGAATCGAGTTTATTATGAAAGTATTAAAACTCTACATGTTTTAAGCAATAGCAGATTATAGATACCACAGTTCCGACACATATCCATTGAATAAAGTTTTTATTTTCTTTCTCTTTCTTCATTGCAAGAGTAATATTGATTTCAAGTGTTTGATATGCCATCAAAGCTGCAAATAGAACAAACACTGGAACAGTTATATGAATTCTCATAAATGCCTCATCTATAAAATAACAAGAAACTCCACCTAAAATCTGTGTTATAATGTTCACTAAGATAATAAGAACCAAATTATTTGTTGGAGAATTTCGATAAAAAGAAAGCAGACCACAATTCAAAACATTAGGCATTTTATATATCGATAAAAGTAAAGCTAAAATTGATGAAAATAATTTGGTGTATTTGGTTAAGAAGAATATTATATACCCACTCAAAAAGCCATCTAGAATCAATTCCATAAAATTAGTATAAAATCTCTTCTTTGTAATAAAGCTTTCATTCTGTGCTTCAACTGTACATTCCTCTTTAATAAAGAACCTTTTTCTTATAATAAATCCAACCAATAATAAAGAAAACAATATTGAAGGAATGAGTTTGCAGTATGCCTCTAATTCTTTAATTTTCTCGATCATATCTGATGGTATTTGTAACAATACTTGGAAAACTGTTATTATCGATATACCACTAGACAAACTCAATATAAGACACCAAAATGAATCACTATCCAATAAATTTATCTCCATTTCATTGCTTTGTTGTCTCTGAATTAATTTATGTTGGTATAAGATCGAAATGCCAAAACTATTAAATATTCCTGATAATATAATTATAATAAATCGATAAATAAGATCTTTGTTTATCATTTTTTGGGGCGTTTTTTCTATAGCTGATCCAATTTAGAACTTTATTGAAATCCTAAAAATTATATTTGTAATAGAATTGATCTGATAAGTCAAACTGTGAGTATGTTTTTACAGTAACATTATTGTCAATATATATTATATAAGTTAATAAATGGAAAATGTAAAGCGAAACATAGGTGTATGTAATTATCGAGTCGTAGATAATTAAGATGAGAAGTGACCTCGAGTAGGAGCTCGAAAACATTAGTTTTTCGGTCCACATTTTACATGTGAGAGAGACTTTAATAGTCATTAATGTCACTGTTTTCGAACCGACCTGCTAGTGCAAAAAGGTCGCGAAAGCTGAAAAGGATCATTTTAATTTCTTGAAAGAATATAAACTTATTCAATGAATCGTCTTTTAAATGTAACTAAAAAAATTATTTGGTATTGAAGATTGAGGGGTCTGATGGAAAGTTTAAATAAACAATCAGATAGTTTTTATGCCGTTATTCAAAACTTTGACTTGTTCGAAAAAACTTAGTTGTCAATTAGATGAAAGAAAATAAATATACATATAAAATTGTTTAAATGTGGTGTTATTTATAGATCATATATTTTGGTGTATACACTGTTAATCTGATGATCTATTCTAGTAAAATTATTAAGCTCAGACATAAGGTGTGGTCCGTTATTCCTGTCCAATTTTGTAAATTTACACCATGTCGCACGGAAATTCGGACACTCTATTTTTTGTAAACCAAAGCGTCAATTCGGCCTATAAATAAATATGAA
>NIPM01000798.1:0-41781 GCA_002738285.1 Holacanthella duospinosa | reverse complement strand
CGTGAATCACTTCGTGTTCTCAAGTTTATAGTCAAAGAGGAATCACTGCCATCACTTCACTCCCTTCAATTTTGTCGAGTTGAATTGTATTCAACTTTTGGAAGAGAGGACGGGAGTGATGAAATGTTGAAGTGGAAAACTGAGACATTTACTGGCGGGAAAGGAAATATTTAAAATTTTACTCAAATTAATAGGAGTAGAAAAGTGAAACTATAAATGGCTTGTTGCGCAAAGTGATTTAAATTTTGATAGTGAAGTGATGAGGAAGTGATCGCAGTGACACTATAAATTTGAAAGCTGAAAAAGAGAAGACCGTGATTCACTTTCACTTTCACGTCACGCCGTGAATGGAGTTATGACAGTGATGCTCTAAACGCGGCATTAGTCTTTCGGATTTGCTGACTTGCCTAACGGTCTGATTTCGTTTTCACACCATTAAAAACGAAATCATTTGCTATTGTTACATATATTCAGAGCTTCCAGTTTNTGTCTGATTTCGTTTTCACACCATTAAAAACGAAATCATTTGCTATTGTTACATATATTCAGAGCTTCCAGTTTTCAAATTGAATGTGGATGATATGGCGTTAATTCTCTGCACCAGTGGAACCACTGGAAAAAGTAAAGGTGCCGTACACAGTCACAAGAGTCTCTTACAGCAAATCCTGTCAGTCCCATTATTTTTGCCTTTTACTAAGGACAAAGCAAGCCTCGTTGCATCGAAAGCGACTCATATTTCAGGATCTGTCTTCCCATTGGGCTGTCTGATGATGGGACGGACTTGTCTCGTTATGTCGAAAATTACAAAGGAAAATATTTTTAACGCTGTGCACAAATACAAACCTGGGTTGGTCTTTGGATTTCCAACGTTTATGCTCATGATGGTAAATGATCCAGATGCAGCAAATTTTGATTTCTCGAGTGTGGAATTTATGGCAAGTGGCGGTGCACCAGTTACACCAGCAATTGAAAATACACTCATGAAACTGCCCAATATGAAAGCTGTCTTAATTGTAATTTCTCAACGTTGTGTTCTAATGATTAATGCTAGGTGAAATTTAAGACAATTTTCATATTCCAGATTTATGGTTTGACAGAAGTTTGCCCTATCACCAGTGGTATGGACACCTATGCATTACATCCTGCAAAGTATCCAAGCAAGTCTTGATTACTTGAATATTTCGTATCGGATTTGAATATTTTATTTGTTGTTCTTTTTCAATAATTTTAAGATTCCCCGCCGTCTACTATTGGGAAAATAATTCCAGGGATTGAATTGCAAATCAGAGATGTTGATACTCACAAAGTTCTTGGACCTAACCAAAAAGGAGAAATTTGCGTCAAGTCAAAATGTATCTTTGATTCGTATTACAAAAACCCAGATGTAAGCACTTACGCTTGATTACCTAAAATCTAAACATAAATCCTCCTCAACAGGTTTAGGAAGTAGGTGCCTTTTCAGCCAAATCCATTCAAAATTTTTTAAAAATTGTTGTGTCATACCTAATTTATTACTAAACGTTATGCTACAATGTAACTATAGCTACTCTTATTTGCAAAACAGGCAACTGAGAAATCGTTCATCGACGGATATTTCATGACTGGTGATGTAGGTTACTACGACGATAACAATTTTCTGTTTCTCGTTGATCGGATTAAGGAGATATTCAAATACTATAACAACCATGTTAGTTAATTTTATTTTAGCCAGGGTCCTTAGAAACCTGTTGTTGTCGCATCGCTTTATAGGATCGGATAATTTTAGTCTTTGACATGGGAGATTTTTTTTGATGAAATTTGGGAGCGTTGTTTTGATTTAATTGAATATCTTCAGTTGGTTGCTGCTGAACAATGAAATTAATTTAATTTACTNAGTCAAAATGTATCTTTGATTCGTATTACAAAAACCCAGATGTAAGCACTTACGCTTGATTACCTAAAATCTAACCATAAATCCTCCTCAACAGGTTTAGAAAGTAGGTGCCTTTTCAGCCAAATCCATTCAAATTTTTTTAGAAATTGTTGTGTCATACCTAATTTATTACTAAGCGTTATGCTACAATGTAACTATAGCTACTCTTATTTGCAAAACAGGCAACTGAGAAATCGTTCACNCTACTCTTATTTGCAAAACAGGCAACTGAGAAATCGTTCATCGACGGATATTTCATGACTGGTGATGTAGGTTACTACGACGATAACAATTTTCTGTTTCTCGTTGATCGGATTAAGGAGATATTCAAATACTATAACAACCATGTTAGTTAATTTTATTTTAACCAGGGTCCTTAGAAATCTGTTGTTGTCGCATCGCTTTATAGGATCGGATAATTTTAGTCTTTGACATGGGAGATTTTTTTTGATGAAATTTGGGAGCGTTGTTTTGATTTAATTGAATATCTTCAGTTGGTTGCTGCTGAACAATGAAATTAATTTAATTTACTTTGATCCGATAAAACTTTTATTTTTCAAATAAATTACAAAACAAAATAGACAAACAGCAATACCTAATTTCGACCACCACCACCACTCTCCCCCCTCCCCCCTTTCCCATTAGAAACGCTAAAATTGTTTCACCCGATAAAGCGAAACTACAAAAACAACTACAAACTACAAAACCCTGATCTGTACCAAATTTTGCTTAACAGTAGAAATTTATCAAATATGATACCTTCAGATTTCACCAACGGAGCTTGAAGATGTAATCGCAAAACATCCCAATGTCGCCGAAGTATGTGTGGTAGGCATCGAGGATCCTAATGGAGGTGACAGAATACCAAGGGCATTTGTCACAGTTAAGGCTGAAAAAGGACGTCAACCCTGTAGTGCTGAAGATATTCAACAATTTGCTAACGGTGATTTATCAAGCTACCGTTCAAACTACTATCCATGATTGCATATCCTTATATTGTTTTTTTTTACAGAAAACTTACCCAACTATAAGCAGTTGAGAGGTGGACTTTTCATTCTCCCAGCTCTTCCAAAAGGAAAAACTGGAAAAATATCACGACAAATTATCTCAAGTATCTGCAGAACCTGAAGAATAGATTACGCTTTGCACGAGGATATTAAAATTATAGGAAAATTTTAAAACCCTGTTGACGTTTGTATAGATAAACTTTCAAAATACATTGGACCAATTCCCGTAATTGTATAGAGCGCCTGATAGTATTAAGACTCATAGTACTTTGAGAGTATAGAGAATTTACGGGAACGAAAATGATAGAAAAGTTGTGCTAGAATTAACAGCTGTCTATTCCTCACCGAAATGTGTAAGGAAGATTATCAAGGGGACAACTAGCCTGTGTTCATAAAGTCACTACACAGTTGAGAAAATGTGTTCTCATCCCCACAACTCCTCTCAAACAGAATTTGTTTCTCTTGAGTTTGAGTGGAAAGGATTGCATGGAGGGACTACGACATTTATACATGCCTCTGAGTAGATTAGAACTAGTGGGAGCCTCATAGTTTTTTCAACCAATCAGAGACCTCCAAAATGAGTCACGTTTCATAGTTGTATTAATCTCATAGTTTCATAGTCCTACAGTACTATGAAGCGTTCTATACAATTGAGGGAATTGGGCCATTATTATACCGAATGTCTTAGAAAAAAATGCACCATCTATAAATTGCATCTATAAATTGCCGCCCGCCTGTCAAATAACAATGATCATAATAAAAATAATACTAAAAGAAGTTCGGTGAATACAGCAATGTTCAATTAATATTGACACGGTGGAATAATAATTATTATTATTGTGCATTATTTTATTTGTTCTTTTTGATTCCTTTGTTTGAATTTTTTCTTATGTTTTGTCTTTTTCCTATTATCTTGTGATAGTAGAAAAGGGATTAAGGCTACATGCACATAGAAACGCGACAGCGAATTTTGCATAAGCGATGACGATTTAGTATTCGCGATTGACGCAAAAGTCTTCACATAGATTCGCGACGAGAGTTTTTTCAATCACGATGTGAGTTTTTAGATATTTTATCATCCCTAGGAACGATTCGCTCATATCTGTTCGAAACAGATATTTTTTGTGACGATACGCGATTTTGTAATGATGAGAGATGGTGAGTTAAAAAAAATCAAATCGAGGAACGGAGTATGACCCCTATGTGTGTTTCCACCTCACTCAACAGAAAACCTGCATACCCCTCTTTCTCCTTTCTCTGCTTTGCTCCATTGTTTTGCATTAGCTTATGTCCAATCAAAACACGTTTCGTGACGATGCGCCATTCTGCAATGCTGATAGATGGTGAATTGAAAAAAAAACTCGAGGGTTTTGACCCCTGTGTGTGTTTCCACCTGACTCAACAGAGAACCTGCCGACCCCTCTCTTTGCTTCTCTGCTTTGTTACATAGTTTTGCATTGCTCATTTCTTCCAATGGAATATTTCAATCGCAATCGTAGCTGATGCTAAGTGTAATTAAGCGCGATTGAATCTACGATTGCACATTCGTCTTTGTAACCGCGATTCAGAATAATCGTCGTCGAGTTTGTAAAATTCGCTATCGCGTCTCTATGTGCATATAGCCTAATTATTAAAATTATTATTTTGGTCGTCCTCCTGAGAGGACTGATTATTGTTTTTGGTACTCTCTAAGTGAGTGTTGTTGAGTTTGTTTGAATAAACGAAAACGAAATAAGTCAAAAATCATGCCTAAACTCAACAAAAACCGTTGTTGTTTATTTGTTCTTAGAGCTAAGTAGCTAAGAGCTAATCGGATTCTCATTTTGGCTCATTGTTGACCAAGAAAAGTCAACAGTGAAGCCAAACCGTAACAAAATGAATNTAATCGGATTCTCATTTTGGCTCATTGTTGACCAAGAAAAGTCAACAGTGAAGCCAAACCGTAACAAAATGAATAATTCGAGTTCCACGCGCAGTATATAGGATAAATATAATTGAAAATTACTAAATGATGTAATGACACAATTACTATTGTAAAAAATCATAGTGTTTCTAAAATTCTAAGTTGAAGTTAATTTGTTTAGAGGATATAAGCAAATCTGAAGTTTACCTCATTCAATAAGCATGCGACATATGTCCTCCAAACCTATTTTGTCTCTAACTTGTTATTTAATATATTTGGAATGTGGTCTCAATCTCGATTTTGTAGCCAAACCTCTTGGTTATCAAATCCTAATCTTTGTTTGTAACCAGGGACGCTCCGATTATGCAAAATATTGGAATAGGATTATGCTTTATAAGGATTAAAATTATACGTTTTATGNCCAGGGACGCTCCGATTATGCAAAATATTGGAATAGGATTATGCTTTATAAGGATTAAAATTATACGTTTTATGAGTTTTCTAAATATATCAGTCAGTTCCTATGTTCATTGCTATAAACAACTTGAATTTGAGTTTTTTTTTCTTCTAGCCCTATTACATTGTTGTTCTATAGCTTTGAAGTGTTTCTTCTTTTAAAAAATACAGTAGGGGTCTACCTTTTTAGCTTCACACTCACAGATGGCTTTCTTTTNCCAGGGACGCTCCGATTATGCAAAATATTGGAATAGGATTATGCTTTATAAGGATTAAAATTATACGTTTTATGCGTTTTCTAAATATATCAGTCAGTTCCTATGTTCATTGCCATGAACAACTTGAATTTTAGTTTTTTTTTTCTTCTAGCCCTATTACATTGTTGTTCTATAGCTTTTAAGTGTTTCTTCTTTTAAAAAATACAGTAGGGGTCTACCTTTTTAGCTTCACACTCACAGATGGCTTTCTTTTNTAAGTGTTTCTTCTTTTAAAAAATACAGTAGGGGTCTACCTTTTTAGCTTCACACTCACAGATGGCTTTCTTTTTGCACTTTGATGTTGCAGGGCGCATGAGTGTGAAGCTAAAACGGTGTGACCTCTATACAATTCATACTTCAAAATATTTCAACTCTTTCTGTACTAGTGCGCAAAAGTGTGAGGANGAAGTGTTTCTTCTTTTAAAAAATACAGTAGGGGTCTACCTTTTTAGCTTCACACTCACAGATGGCTTTCTTTTCGCACTTTGATGTTGCAGGCCGCATGAGTGTGAAGCTAAAACGNGTTGCAGGGCGCATGAGTGTGAAGCTAAAACGGTGTGACCTCTATACAATTCATACTTCAAAATATTTCAACTCTTTCTGTACTAGTGCGCAAAAGTGTGAGGAGGAACCGGGTGAACCCAAGTTTTGAAATAACTTCTTACTTGATTCTTTAATTAAATAATCCAAATGGGAAACCAATCAAATAAGGTTAAATTTCAAAAATTCCAAATTTTCATTTTGAAGGGTTATTTAATTTTCTGTAGGACTGTATAAACGCTTTCAATGCGTTAGTAATGTCATAAATAAATGCAAATAAATAATAAACGTTATCAAACGTTATCAATGTCATTGATCAAAATCTTTAAAACAATTGAAACGAAAAGCTGAAGTTTTGAGGCACTTTTTAAATTGACGGAGAATTAGAAGTTGTAAACAAGTGTGAAAAAAATTATCAAAAATTCCAAAATTTCATTTTGAAGGGTTATTTAATTTTGTGTAGGACTATATAAACGCTATCAATGCGTTATTAATGTCATAAATAAAATCAAATAAATAATAAACGTTATCATACGTTATCAATGTCATTGATGAAAATTTTTAAAACAATTGAAACGAAAATCTGAAGTTTTGAGGCACGTTTTAAATTGACGGGGAATTAAAAGTTGTAAACAAGTGTGAAAAAAATTATCTGATCACTTTCACACTTTGTCCCGCTGTGGAGTCTCTTTGGCAAATTTTGAATTTTGGGGCGTGTTTTCACACTTGTGTAAAGACTTCTGTGAAAGTGTGAAAGTGCTCAAGTAAGAAATTTTTTCGGGTGAGACCTGTTTTTCTGCGCTTCTGTAATTGGTTCTTTACACTTTCTGGGGAGGAGTTTCTTACTTCTCCTTCACACTTCTGTGAAAGTGTGAAAGTGTGAAATATGAAAAGGTAGACCCCTAGTGTGCTGAGATAAAAAAACGACTTTTTACGGGATTTTGCGGCGCTTTAACACATTAGAGACTGCTGAAGTTACTAAAAATCATTGATATGTAAGTTTTGTTCACTCTTGTTGGTCAAATGTGTCGCATAAGTCTAATTTGTGAGAGATTTTGGAACTCTAGAGCCGGAATTTTTCTTTACTATCTGAATAAATTGTTTAAAGAAAGATTCAGCTTGTTTAAATTTATCATAACATGAATATGTTGAACTTATTGAATGCGCCACTTTTCTCTGTATTAAGTTTGAAAACTAAAGTAAAACACAAGTAAACAAACAACCATTTTTCAAAATTCTTATAAGAATTGTTTCACCTTAGTACATACGGATCATGCAATGATTTTTTCAAGCTACATTCTGCTTCAGATTTTCTATTTCTCTTTCATTCATTTCAAATTTTTTTACATAAACCATTCTGTTTCGCTCTGCTAACGGATATAGGAAAAAATTGGTTTTTACTAAAAATTTTAATCTAATTCTGATGTAGCATAAGCATCTCCATATCCTTTAGTTAGAGATAAAATGAGAGTAATTTCCTCTTCGCCATTTTGAATGACGGAGGGGACTACCCCAGTTTGGTTGGTGAGGGTGGTGGTAGTGGGGATTGGGAAAGATGGCGTGAGAGTTGGCAGTGGAGGGGGTGGGAGATAAGACTGCAACAGTATATTTGTGGTGGTTGTGGAGATGACGAGGAGAGGGTGTGAGCATCTCTCGTCTCCTCTCTTCTTCGTCTAAATTTATAATCTCGTAGCATCTATCATTTTTAATAACTTCCCGATAGACAATTTTGTTGAATTTAAAACTTTTTTAATTATTTATTGTACACATTTCTACTTTAAACTTACAATTACATGCAAATTTTATTAATATTTCGACTACTTATTCTTCGTTCACAAGTTTGACATTGTTTCCCATATTTCGAGTCACGAAAAATACAAAAACGAAGAGAATCAAAAAAGAAATAAACTAGTCTGTCATTATATGCTAAATTTGAATTACTAAAGTCATAATCAATAATTTCACTCAAAACCTATTAATCTATTATATATTAAGTATAGACAAAATTGACCACACACCGAACTATGTTCCGACTGTAGCTGTATAGTATTGAATATAAATTTAAATTTGTTTTTCAAATGAGAAAAATCAAGATTATAGTAATAGGGCTCTTCCCCATAAGAGTCTATAAACTAGATGACATTATTTTCAAGTAAGAGATATAGGACCCAATGTTGGCTAGACTTATTTCTAGAATCTGTATTTTGTACAATAGCAATTGGGGGATTGTAGACATCAACAGTTGACATTTCTCCATTGGCAATTACATAAGGGGTGACAGAAGGGTCGTAGGATCTAATGAGATGCTCCATGGCCGAAAAGAGGGTTGTCTCATCCATTTGAGTTTGAGAATGACCTAATTAAATCTACACCTTTTTCTATGGAGGGAAAAAAATTATATAAACAAATCAAACCCACCTAGCCTAATTGACAAATATATTTCGATGACCGTCGATTTCAATTACACTCTGGAACACTCCACCAAGTGGAGGGGGGATGTTGTCGCAGTCTCGAACTGTAGTTCCGCCTGTTGTAAAATAAATAAATAAAAGGTTGGATTAAGTTGAGGTTTTTGTAATTAATCAATAAGGTTTTAAACTCTAATTTTTTTACCCTCATTGTCCCAACGCGTTGGGGTTGAAACTCTACTCCGGCTGAAACGGGCAGAAGGTGAAAGATGTAAAATGTGAATCCCTTGGTGTAGTTGTCTCTGGAAATAGAANGATGTTGTCGCAGTCTCGAACTGTAGTTCCGCCTGTTGTAAAATAAATAAATAAAAGGTTGGATTAAGTTGAGGCTTTTGTAATTAATCAATAAGGTTTTAAACTCTAATTTTTTTACCCTCATTGTCCCAACGCCATGGGGTTGAAACTCTATTCCGGCTGAAACGGGCAGAAGGTGAAAGATGTAAAATGTGAATCCCTTGGTGTAGTTGTCTCTGGAAATAGAATTACCAGGGGAATTTTCCCCTACTGCATCAGATAAAGTGTCAAACGCCAACTGATAGAGATTCGAGTTGTACTGGACTGGGAGCGATTTGTAAATTAAATTTTCTTGGTCGACTTTCAGAAGAATGGAAGAGAGTCCATTAGGGACAAAATTAAAAGGGTGTTTATTGAAGGCTCCATTGAAACGAGTAGATTCAATTAACCCAAATATTGCAAACAGAGGCAATCGATTACTCCATAACACATCCGTATAAAAGGTCATGCAACCCGTAGGGATTTGTATACCACGAACTTGTGTAGTACGAATTGGGTACTGAGCCTTTGAGTCTCGTGAAAATAAACTTTGATGATGTTTCAAAATCTGCTCATTCACTGTGAACGCTTTAATGACGAGATTACATTCCTGGATACTAAATGAGTAGGGGCATCCAGAAACACCTGTTTTTGAAGTAGAAGGAAATTCCAAAGCAAACTCTGGGTTGCTTCGAATCAACTTGACCTCGATTGAGCAACCGCTAGGTAAATATTGCTTCATTTGAAAGAGTGGAGACTGAAGTTTCCCAATGATGTCAAAAGTTTTTTACGCTTTTGACAATTCAAATCTAGATTTAAAACCAGCGTTCTTGTTGACATCAAACTCGTCATATGCGCTGTCGGGATAACAAACCAAAGCTGAGAGTGCTGTATTTTGTTGACTTTACAGGAACATATTGTAGTATATCTGGCTTGTAATGAACAAGCCCAGTTGAATATAGAGATTGAAAAAGCCTTAGACATGGCAATAGTTTTCCTTGGAATGGCTGGGGTTGCACAATGTTTGAAGTGACAATAGTAAAATCGGACGTAATTCCCAAGTCGATATCAGGGTAGGAAAAAAACTGCTGGTGTTGTTGAGAAAACCACGTGTTTAACGGAACACAAAAAAACTCTTCTAGAAAAGGAGAAAGCCTAACACTAAGTCCACCTCTACCTTCGTATTCATATTCAAAACTTTCTCCGTCATATACAAAGGAAGCTTGAAAGGATATAAGAGAGCGATTCATTTCTAAAAGCAAGTCAACGACAGTTTTTAAGGTAGGTTCCTTAACAATTACATCCTTTTTGTCCTCTTTATATACTACAAATTCCAACTTTTCTTGTACGTCAATAATGTCGTAAAGTGCCTTTGAGGATGTTACAGGTGCTTGATGACGCCCGGATGAAAAGTAATTGTCACTAAAGCCCATTGCTTTAGCATAGGATTCAGTAATTTTAACCTGTCGGTCGTTGACGCTGTTAATTAGAATAAGAAACTCGTCCCTTTCCGGAGCGGGGGTCACAAGTGTTTATATGAAAATTCACAGACATACTCTTGAATCTCCTGTTTACGTCTTTCACCAAGTACAAAAGACCAAGAGCATTTTTAGTAAACAAATGTTCAGATCGAAAAGTGATCATTGTTTTGATAATATTGTCTTCGGAATTTACAAAAATGTTTTTTTNAACAAATGTTCAGATCGAAAAGTGATCATTGTTTTGATAATATTGTCTTCGGAATTTACAAAAATGTTTTTTTTGCCTTTTCCCCAGGATTCATATATAGGTCACACAAGGCAACCTCAAGCAACTGTCATTCCCTTTCTGCAGGAATTGGAGTGATGACTTTGTTCGAAAATTTGCTTGTGGTGTTAAATGGAAAATATTCATGTGATAAATATTCATTTATTAAATAGAGTAAGATGGTATGACACTGGATTCACTGGAAATTTGAATTTCGACATCAATTTTGCATATTGACTGCCTGAAGTTCCTCGGCGTAGAATGCTCCTATACAATATTAGTTCAACTGATTATCACAGTATCCGATAAAGGTTTAAATTACCTTGTAGGATTTCACCAAAGCGTCTCGCAAATAGATGAAATTGACAGGAAGGCTTTGTATAATAAAGAAAATCTTTTGGCTGAAGGTTTGACTTACGGTACCCTTTTGAAACGTAAGTTTCTCCTTACTGATTCGAACTGCTTGGTTCGGAAGGAACTGCAGTGGATTTTTTTTTGAACAATAAATTTTCCAAACAGATACCTAAACACCTCATCTGAATTTTCTGTGGTAACAGCCCTTGGCGCGAATCCGGTAGTGAGTGAACAGTACTGTTATAGGTACTGACAAAACTCGACCAGACTTTTTTAAACGTAGTTGTATCCTTTTCAGTCATGTAATGAGCTAGCATGCGCCGGAATTTTGCAATTACTTTCTCTGCGATGCTCGACTAAGTCAAAAATTACAATGCTTGAATAGTGAAAAAAATATCATGATAATATTACTTTGATGGTAGAGTGGACACTGAATAAACGAGTATCATCNCTTGAATAGTGAAAAAAATATCATGATAATATTACTTTGATGGTAGAGTGGACACTGAATAAACGAGTATCATCTTTGTCCAGTAATGCTTTGAATTTTTTGTTATAAAATTCCTTTCCCTCATCAGACAAGAGGAAGCGTGGGGGTGATATTTTCGCCTTTTTCGCTTCCCTGAGAATTTTTCCATAGCCTTTTACAACTTCATCAGCGGATTTATTTTTTAGAAATGCTGTCCAGACAAAACTAAGACAAAATTTCACACATCAATTGGTGAATATTACAACCAGGATTCTGGAGAAAATTTAGAAAGTTGGTACCGGAAAAAATTATTGATCACGATAATAATAAACTTGATCCCTGCGTTATTCAGATTAGTTACATCCATGAGGTCACACCCCCATTGATAAGATATGAAAAATGATCTCGTCACTCTTCTTGGATACTTTTTACGGGCCACTTTATGCAAGGTATAACTATTTAACTGTTGTAATGCCTCCTTGACTTCCTTTTTGTTTCAAAATTTCCTGGCTTTTACAAATGCTGGTAACCCAGAAAAACTACCGATTACTTTGGGGTTTGTGTACAATATTTTTATCTTTTCTGTAGACATTTCGCAAAGAATGCTAACTCGAGACTAAATAAATAAATCATTTACCTGAACATTTTTTATACAAAGTGGTGGATGATGACTATTTTAATTTTCCAGCAGTCCCACGAGATTCTCCAAACAGAAGCTCCTAAACGCACGACACAGGCTCAGTGCACAATGTTTTCGCGATGAGTGTTCACTAGCACACGTGACACATGGAGGGTGGTGAAGTTAACCATTGGATATATGAATGGGTAAGGCTTCGTTATATCTAAAATTCCGAAATCAGAATTTTTCAGCCTCTATAATATTTGGGTCAACTCGAAGAAAAATGTCATCGTGATCCAACAAAATGCTCTGCATACTTCTGAGAACAATGGTCCANAAATGCTCTGCATACTTCTGAGAACAATGGTCCAGGGATGAATAAGTCTACTTACGGGAAGTTGCAAATCTAATGCAGAATGAACTGTAAATACGTCTGTTTCTGATGTCATCAAACACAGTTTGCTAATTATGGCATCTTGTCTGTCACGGTAAGCGTTGATGACAACAAAGTTAAAGTCCTGTGCTGCAGCCATTGTTGAAAACTTTTTTTAAGTGTCATGGACAAGTGTTTGATTCAGACTGACCAATCTAGACATGTTCAGACAGTGCAGTGGGAGGGACCCAAATGAATTACCAGAATTTTCAGATGGACCCTAACCTTGAACAATGAGCATAAACTATCCAGAAATGACCCTTTATTGGGCAAGCGGTTGTTAAAGTTCCCTTTCAAATTTAGGGGAATTTTGAAACTTTCTTACCTATTTTAGATTTGAGATGATTTAAATACATTGTTCGTATAGCCTCCAATCATGACAACGATCTATGGCGATTGTATAACTTTGTAGCAGTTTTTGTATCGGAGTTGAGAGGAGTGATGATTCAATGTCATTAACTTGTATAGCATGTAACATTAATTGAAATCCAGGCACATGGAATGGGATTGAAGATGAAGTGAAGAGATGAAGTAGCTGTTCAAGGTTTGAATATGGCTCACGGATTGACATAAATTGGATTTCTCTTGTAGGTGGACAAATTTCAAATTTATTGGAACATTCTAGTAACGCTTTGCGCAATATAGAATGTTTGTGATCTTCACTAAGATAATTAGTGTTCCACTTGGGGAAGTCTTTCGTAGAGTCTTTCTTTGCTATTTCACACAATAGAAAGGATAAACTATACTCTATGAAATACTCTATAGCACATTGAATCAAAATTTTCAATCCCGGGATATGTAACTTTAGTGCTTTTTTCAATTAGTCAATTTCCTTTAGATCATATTTTTGTAGTATGCATTTGATTTTTTTGCACTTTTTGATAGACAACGGCAAATACTTATCAATATTTGCAACAACTTCAACTATACACTTTATAGAGTCGGGACAACCTTTTTCCAGAAGATCGGCTCGTTTAAAATAACTGGCGTCTTGATTAATAAAATTATGGAGAAATAAGTCTTGTTCAAAGATACGATCCATTATTTATTTTTACGAAAGCAAGTGTTGAGTTGTTTAACCATTACCTGCTTGGTTGAGACTGTCACCAAAAGTTTTTGAAACATTTTGGCTTCAATTACGATGACCAGTATTTTAGTTTACTTCAAGTATTAAACGAAATTAAGAAGGATTGACCCTGGATACCGAGAGTATTGGAATTTTCGAGACGAGGGTCCTCAAGTAGCCAAATATATAAGGTCCAGTTAGAGAGCCAAACAATCCAATCAAAAAGCCTATTACAAATATTGACCAAGCAGAATTTAGATTCTAAACCAGACAAGTAGAAAGGAATGGAATTACCCATCAGACATGATAAGCAAGCCTCTTTATTGATTTTCGAAAGTCGTTCCATGCTTGTCTCATCTTGCTTATCCCTAAAAGAAACATCCCTTACTATATTCTGCCATTTGATATTTGATAATATTTTTCACATTCTTCGCTGTTCATTGCCATGTCCAAAATAAATGAGCCTGGCTTAATTTGTAGCCTCCTTTCCAAGCAGAAGTAACTTTCATCAGGAATATGTAGAATTTTTTGCTTCACAAAAGCTAAATGTCTCAAAGTACAATTCCTGCACTTTTGTATAGTAAGGGTATCTAAAATTGAAATCAACTTGATTGAAAGGATTGAAACCAAATAAAAGAATCTTTGGTTCTACCGTTTTCCCCCCCTTCCGAATTGTTATCCTAGTAACAACATAGATAGAATCAACGTATGTGCTTTCATTGTGTCTGNATCCTAGTAACAACATAGATAGAATCAACGTATGTGCTTTCATTGTTTCTGGATAGAGACTATAGCACGATACAAGTTAATTTGACCCTTCACTGATTAATTATCTTTACGGTCTCAAGTAATTTTCACCCTGGATAATATTTATTGCCGGATAAAATGAAAATTCAAGCAGTTTAATCAAGCTCTGGACGCTTACCGATTAACTTTCTACGATCTCAAGACTATCCCTTAAAGTTGGATCCTGCGTCGTTATCAAGGCGAGTCTTATTTTAGAAATTTCTAGAATCTGACAATTAGTGTCGAAATGGAACGACGACCGAGAAGCTCTTGGGTGTCTCTGTGCAATAGTCACCAGAGAATTAAAAAACCTACAAAGCCATTAGTAGCCAAAGCTGAGTCTAGTCAAAAGCAAAACAGAGTCGAGGAGTGACAGCAGCTCGACATTTCCCAGACCAGTTGAGTGACGGTGAGTATACGTGTAACAAACTTGCTCATAGTGATCCAGAGTACACAGACTCAGATAGCAAAATTTCAAAAAAGATTCGAGCACATTGTCCTGGAAAAGATAGAAGACATGTGAGTAAGTTTACAGGACATTATTGTAACTATAAATGCTACTTTGTTACTCTGAGCTATGACGCTCTGGAAAGTCATTTGGAACAACATCAGTGTCCTTGTGGTTTCGAGTCGTTTGTCCTATCAAATCACGTGTGGCCTCAGGAAGGTCACGGAGTAGCAAATATTGCAGTTAATTTTGACTCTTCAGTGTTCTATGAACTCCGTCACGCCCACCGTGGAACGCTTGCAATATATTCATATGACCCACCCGAAACTATGTGTATGGTAGTAGACGTTTTCAACTCTGTAAGGGATCCATTGATTGACTTACTTACACAATGTATTATGGCCTACAAAGGTATCAAGGTTAGTTTTTGTATTATATGTGACTTTTACGGAGTGACTCATGACGTATGGAATCTTGATCATCCAATGAGCTGTTCCTGGTCAATTCTGACTCACCAAAACTTTATCAAGAGTGCTGTGACAAGGTGTGCCAGATATATAATCCTTGCTCTTGACTTTATGCTAGAGAATGGGTTATCATGGGTGGTTGACAGAATTAAAAGGCTAGATGTTCATGTTGGAGAACTCCCTCCGGTGTCAGTTGGTATATATGTCCCACTGCTTCCTGGACTAAAAGGGAGGCATGGGTTGATCAATCTCAAAACAGAACATAACATGCTTTTTTATCTGTATCATGTGCCACTTTTACTGTGACCAGTTGGTCGAACAAAAATTGGAAGAACAAGTAAAAAATAAAATTTTTCTCACCGGGTCAAAATTGATCATGTGGATATGTAAACAACGGAAGCACAAACGCCTAATTCAACAGTACATTGAAAAATGGAATCAATCTACTTTGGACTTTTCGATGTTCACAAAATATATGATTAGAAGTGTAACTCTTTCTAAAATTGGTGAATTTGAAATTAAGAATGAATTCTCTGTGAATATTTACGAATTTTGTGATGGAAATGTTTATCCCTTGAGACGAACCAAGTACATTTTCAATCAACATGTGGACTTATTATATATACCTGGGAAGGCAGGGAACGAAACCGGTCATTTTTGTTTAATCAAAGACAAGAGCCTATTCCTTTCAGGTGTGACCCATGGGGCGCGTTTTTATTGTCCAATGTGTGACAAAGCTTGTCTCTCACAATACTATTTAGATAACCATGTGTTGACATGCGGTCACAAAGAAGAATCAATTTAAATTAAAAATTCCCCAACACAGGACTACTGTGAATTTAAAAACTACAGACTGACAATGTTCAATCCTTTCTGTTTATGTCACCTTCCACTTCAGGCAGGTTGAAAATTTGTAAAAAGAATCAACAGTTATCGGTATAATTCAACCGTATGCCTATAGCGCATTGCTTGTAGCCCCAGACATCTTCAGCAATAGCCACAACCCTATTTATGAATTTTATTAAGGTAGTGATTGTGCAACCCACTTTATTGAAAACGCCCTGAATATCGCCGATGAAGTCTTGGAGTTTATTTCTAAAACCAACTTACCGTGTAACTCGACTCCTGAAATAATGGATCGTCACTTTTCTATCACTTATTGTGAAATCTGTCTCAAACTGCTCCAAAATGACAGAACCTTGTATCACTCCCACATATTCTCAGACTATCTCTATACCACTTGTACTTTTTGCAATTTACAAATTAAATTTCCTAGCTATTTAAATATGTTTGGAATTGGGATGAGTAATTATACAAACAATCTTTTCGATCATGCTCAAATGTCCCAGAAAACATTCAAAGTCATGCCAATTTTCCAGTCTTCGGGTAAACTATACGGAGTCACCATCAACAATAAAATTAGGCTTAAAAATGTTGAAAACTTTCTCCCAGAATCTGATTTAGGATCTCTGTTGTTTGACTATATGAAAGACGACTGTCGATTTCCAGAGACAAAAAAAATGATGGGAAATTACTTTCACAAGTTGGGATCCCTAAGTAAGCTTAAATTGGACTTTCCCCCATCTTTTTCACTTTCCGAACTGGAGACATTATGTCGATCCAAAGGTCTCCTCGTAGTAGAGGCATTCGAAAATTGCGTGTTGAAAGAAAAAAATTAGTATCAGGTAGATAGTCTAAACGCGTATAGAGATTTTTCCAAAATATTTAACTGGGATCACCGTCAAAATTTCTTAGGAAGTAGCTAAAATTTAAAACCGTTTGTTTGGCAGATAGTTTCGAAAATTATCGAAAATCCTGCTTTACTGATCACAAGTTAGACTTCTCATATAGCTGGATGGTGGAAGGATACTCATTTGACTGTGCACTTTATAGAAGTAGACAATACAAAATTGAGTATATAAAAGATAAGAAAATGCTAGATATGAGTGACAGAATGATACGCGGAGGTATCTCGCTTCTGACAAGCAAAATTGAAAAAACCAATTCCCCTAATCTCCCGAATTTTTTATTAGATAAGGAACCAGTGGAACTTCTAAGTAGGGATGTATCTGGATGCCACGGCTATATTATGACCAAGAACTTGCCTTTACGGGACTTTACCTGGATGACAGAGGACGAAATTAAAATTTTTGAGTTTTTTGACCACCATACGATAGAGAAAAAATTGGCTATGTATTTGAGTGTACATTGAACATAGAAAAAGAGTCGTATGATCGACTGTCACAATTTTCCATTTGCCCACACAAAAAAAATTTTGTGGTGACAAGACAAACAGGTGAAAAATTTCTACATGACAGACAGGTGTTATCATTATTCGACAAAAAGAATGAGTCTTTTATTACAAAACAATTTCTTATCTGATTTGTCGAGGATATCAACTAGTGGAAGTAAAAAGTGGATTCAAATTTTGCCTAGAGCCTTTGCTCAGAGATTATGTCGCAGAAAATTTGGATCGCAATGCAAATTCAAAGTCAGAAATGAAGAAGAGAGCAGCTAAGCTGTCAGTGAATGTGTTAAGTGGAAAATGTCTAATTGATCCGCTTAGGTATGATAATTATGAGTTTGTTGTAACCAGCGCAAGAGCAAAAACATTATTGACTAGATCCAATTTTTCTGATGTAGAAATTTTGCGTAAAAACTTCAGTTTATTTAGACTTAAAAAGTGCAAAGGTGAAAATAGAAATATACGGATTGTTGGACCCGTCATTCTCGAGCTATCGAAGCTTCACCTGTATAACCTTTACGATGAACTGGTGTCGGTTTTTGGCAACAGAATGTTGCCTATTTTAGTAAACACAGACAGTATTATCGCGAGAATTAGTGATCCTGATCACACATATATTCAAGACCTCATGTCACTAGCAGAATTATTTGACTTTTCTAACTTTCCCAGGAGCCATGGACTTTTTAGCAAGAAACAAGCAAATGTGGCAAGAAAGCTTCGCATTGAGGTTGAACTCATGAGGTTGTAAACGAATTTATTGCGATCAGTATAATGATTCGTGTATATTCCGATTCTGGAAAATTGGAGTCAAAGAAAAAGTGTACCGGACTTCCAAAAAAAAATAACAGAACAAAACTGCAACTACGATCATTACAAGAAGGCAGTGTTAAACTCCGGAAAGTTCAAAGTCCCATGCTCCTCAGTTAAAATTGAGAATGGGATTGTTTATATTGATCAAAAGGAAAGATTGGCTATTGGAGGAGAACACTATAGCAGAATTTGACTTTCTCCAACGCATAGTCTTCTCCTCGGCTAGCCATTGGACAATCTCAAATAAATATCCCCCTTGCAAATGAAAATTAGCAGAGGTGATTGTATTGTTCCATCCTAATCTCTAGTAGCTTTGTCTCTAACCCTCTACTAAGTTAATCTCGTGTTTCATTCTCACTTTTCTCTAAGGAATGATTCAATAGGATTTTCTTATTACATCTCCGTCTCTTGGATTGAACCATATCTGATTACCCGTGACAAGATGCATTTAAGTATGTCAATCTCTTATTTATTTCATCTATGGATCTAAGAATTCATTAATTTATACTTTTTTTTTTGATTTCAGTATGCGAAATAGAAATGAATGGCAGAACATGTGTATCATCTGGGTGTGTTTGGACAAAATTAAGCAACGCCTCCACATACTGTGTCCCAACTGAAGCAATCCTTCGTGGAGTGGACACGGTGTATCTCCCTGATGTCGATGATTGTGAAGGGATGGAACCTCCCACTCCTGTTCCAGTAGTAGACGGTGGATCGATTTCATATGTTGGCTACATCGGAATTGTGATTGGTAAGATATTAAATTTTGATATAGTTACGCTTACTACCGATTTTAAAAGACTGCATTCTATAACTCATCTGTGCGTAGGAATGGTTGTTTTGCTGTCCATATTTTTGATGACTATTGGAAAATTTCTATGGGTCACGAGAAAGAGAAGACGGAATGCGTCACCCGAAGATGAAGAGATTTTTAATGGATTCGGTTATTTAAAACTTTTGTTAATTTCTACTTTTGTTTTCTCACTTGAAGAACTATATCCTACCAGTACCTCAGTAGATAAAAATGGCATTTTTACAGTTTATAACAGTTTTTTTTTGCAATAGTGAGCGTAGCAAGTTCTTGTGAGTCAAATTCAAATTGCCAATTTTGCTATAATAACAATTGTCAAATAATTAAATTGGTAAATGATTTCGTATGTGTGTCGACTATCCTAACTTCGATGAGAGTCAAGTTTATTTATAAAAAAAATGACTGTCCGGAAATAGAAAAGTTAAAAAAACAAAGGAGTTTCGAATCAACAAACAAGAATTCTGATCCGTTTCCACAGCCAGTGTCTCCATCAGCCATACCGACACATGTATCTCGAGGATTAAATAGTACTACAGTTAGTATAGACTCTGCTGGATCTATAGGTTTGCAACCTACGGGAGTTTCTAAAACCGTAAACGTTGACACTGCCATGATCCCAATGACATCCATAGTAAGCGACAGGTATGTGTCCGGATGGAACTTAACAACAGAGGACGGCAAGTGAAATTTCAGTCTTTTAATTCAAAACATTTTACAACTAAATACCATATATTGATTCTAATTATAGGCTTTGCATTTCTTAATGGAAAAAATACGTTTATTGGATGGCGAAATGCATCTATTTGTGAGTAGATAATATTATTCTACCAGTGAGGGTTAAACTTATTAATTTGAATTATTTTTTGCTCAGTTATTATCAGACGCTACATTAGAAACCTGTGCTGGAACTCAATTATCTCTGAACGATACCTCAAAGCTGAAAATATTCTTGGGATCGGAAAGGAAAACTTAACCAAAGATATGAAAAAGAATCCAATGTATAACTTTAAAGAGGAATGCTGCCTTTTGAAAAAGAAACAATTTTGAGAAACATACAAACGACTATATTACTTTACATATTTGTAAGAAAACAAATCTACTTTATTCTATTTGATTTTGTTAATATATGTCTGGATGACCTTTTCATCTGGAACCATTGTTCTAATTTCGTCCAAGCAGCCGATGAATTGTTCAACTTCGGTTTTCACCAAACGTATGTAAAGATTTTTCAACATTTTAGCATAGGCGTTCTAATTTCACATCAAGTTTTAATTTTATAATAAATGTTTGTATATTACCTTTGGCCCAGTGTATTGCTTCTCCCCTCCCTTTTCAGTTTCATAAACCTTTCCTTCTTTCACTAAATTGAAATAAAAGCCATACACGTTACCAAGGTTCCAAATCATTCTGCATCAAAAGTTTCCGGACTCTATAGAAACAAGAATCATGATCCCAGAATTCTTGATCAATTTGCTTGTCTGGAATGTAGTTGGTCACGACATCCGGTTTCATGATTGGTTTGAGTTGCTTGATGCCTTCATTGATTTTCATTATTGCATCATCCAAGTAGCCACGAATCTCTTCGATATCTGACCACAGAATCTGTAGAATCGACGGGTTAGAATGAGCAAAGTTGTCTCGCTTGATGTAAAGTTTGGCAAACTACGGATTCAAATAAGATAGTTATGTCTCAAATGGTTGGCATTTTTTTATCAAAAGGCGTACCTTGTTTATATGGTCCAGACCAAAACGCATCTTGATTTGGGTAATTTTTCCAAAAATTTTCACATATCTTGGGTTTTTAAAGAACGATTCGACTGTGTTGTCGGTGAGATCTTCGATAAAAGAATTCTTTATGTATGAGAATTGATTCAGCGTGGCACCCTCTTCTTGCTGCTGGCTTATAGAAGCTGCTGCCACTTTAGGTTTGCCTTCCAGCAACATCAGCATTTTTTTATCAGATGAAGCATCCTCTGAGTCACTCCCACTCAATTCGACTTGTGAATCTGAAAACAAGAAATTGTATGAAATTGAAATGAATTGATCCACAAGATCTAATTTGGTCTTTAGATAGTTGAATATTTTACCACAACCTGTGGTATGAGACGTCATCCGTGGAAGTTTCCAGGCAAGTTGGGTTGTTGTAGAGTCATCTATTTCTGGTTCGGAACGCCTTACGCGAAACGCCCCAATCTTTTGTGGGGGAAGTTCTGTATAAGATTAACAACAAATGCAATTTTTACAAGAAAGAGATACTAAGATATTTTAAGTAACGAAAGCTTACTTTTGAATTCCTTAAATCCTTTCGCGTCCATTATACGAGAATCAACGAAAATAGGAAGCCAGAGAAAGTCAAGTGAAAGAATGTTCGTAAGGAACACGACTGAAGGAGTCCGCTGCGGCCCTCGACGGTTTAATTTACTGGAGGGGGAAGAGGGAAGCATGATGACTCAACAAAATTGATTATAATTTCTCGGAGTTTCTTGATTAAAATCTTACCGAATTACTGATTTAGAAAAGGAAGGAAACTTAATCAAAAAAAAAGCAATCGTGAAGATAAGGAACCTAAATTAATTAATCGGGAACACATTCTCTTTGGGTGATCTCAGTAAGGATCAATAAGTAACACAAAAGAAGAGAAGTATCCTTATACACTTCTTGATTTCTTGAAGTAAAGAATTCAATCCAGATTACACGAGGGGAATATGTCTATGTTGAAAAAAAAAGTAACATCATTTACAACGTAGGATTTGACACTGGATTTATCGCATTTCAAAAATTAAGCAGTTTCCGGGAAGATATAAATAGAGAGTCGCAGCTCCTGCGACTAAGCTTTTCAATTGAAAGTCGAAATGAAGCAAACGGCAAGAAAAGGAGCAGGGGAAGCAAAGTTTCCAAAAGTTCAAACTTCTGAGAGCTTCGTTAACGACGCAAAGTCCTCATTTACTGTTACAAGAAATATCAACGTAGTGGAGCCAGATTCATTAAATTCAAACCAGAGAAAGTGCTACGACATTGTGTATAAACATGCTGATAATCCAACTTACCAACTGAAACTTATTATATACGGTAAGTTGACTATTTTTCTTTTGAATTTTTAATCTTTGCATGGAAACTTTGTTATAGGACCTGGTGGTAGTGGGAAGAGTTACACATTGAAATCGATTCGTACAATGTTAGAAAGAAAACGTAAAAAATTTTGTGTGATGAGCTTCACTGGAGTCGCCAGTTTCTTAATTAATGGCAGTACCATACATAGAGCAATGGCACTACCGTACTTTTACCGAAACTCTTCTCCAATAGATAATCTAAAGGCTGCGCAAAAATCACTGGGTTCTTCTGACTATTTCATCATCGATAAACTTAGGTGAAATGGATTTCATCGATCGAAATATTGCTCATTTATATCTGAAACTGGGCTATTTTTTAGTATGATCGGCCTGTACATGCTGCGTTATTTGAACGAACGTCTCAAAGCTGTATTTCAAAACGATGACGATTTTGGAAAGAAACAAGAAATTTTAACCCGTGATTTTGGACAAGTGCGACCTATTGCAGATGTTCCATTATTCCGAAATCCTGAGGGTCTCAGTGAATTTGAGCTCATAGGAACCAAGTTCTATCAGACCGTCGATAAATGCGTTTTTCTAGACGAAAAAATGAGGCAGATAGGAAACGCTGAGAACCCTTTCCGAGAGCTCCTCTCTCGATTCAGAGAAGGACGCGTTACGAAAGGGGATGAGGAAATGCTAAATTCAAGACAAGTGAGAAAGTTGAGAATGGAAAAGAAAATTCTTTTTCTCAATGACGCCAACTACTTATTTGGTGAAAATGCTGCGGCAGAAAAATATAACATGTAACCAAACTGTAATAAATTGTTTTTTTGTCATTACTAAATACAATTTTGATATTTAGGATGAGACTCAAGCATCTTGGCACGCCAGTTCTTGAAATCAAGGATAAATTAACAAAAGGAGGTCCGGCAGATACAGAGAAATGGCTTTCTCTGGTAGTGAAAGGGAGAGTGATGCTAATTAATAATATTTTCGTTGAAGCGGCGCTTCACAACGGAGCCCTTGGTAAGTTTTTATACGAAAATCCAATTACTGTGAAGTTTTAAAGAATTTATATATAATTTTATTCCACAGAGGGAATTGGACCATTAGAAGAGGATAAAAGACCTAGAGTTGTGTTCATAAAGTTTGACAAGTATTTGCATCCAAGGTAATTAAAGAGGGTCAAATCTATGAATCAATGAAGCAGTAAACCAACGAATGATTAAATCTCCCCTAGAAATCTACTCAGGGATGATATTCCTATCCCAATGTGTCCATTCACACAATATTACTCAATTAGTGGAAGGAGTTGGACAAAATTCAATTTCCCCCTAATAAATGCTTTTGGTGTCACTGTACATAAAAGTCAAGTAAGGTCAACCCAAGCAACTCTTCTTCACCCTATTATATCCATGTTTTGATTAGGGATGCACTTTACGAAGGGCCTGTATCGGCCTCCCGAATGAAAATAGCAGGGATTCTCTCTATTACAAACTTTCCCCATCTCTAATATATGTAGCATTGTGCCTTGTTCCTGAGATTGGAAATTTAGCCTTAAATAAGGCTTTTGATACCCAAATTGTGACTTATCAAAGATGAAAATACTTTGCAGAATGGAACCAAGAAGAAGAAAAATTGAAGGGAATAGCACAAAAGATGGACATATAAACTGTCTGGTTTATATAGATACACTTTTCCCTTGTTCGACAAATAATTATTAGCATTTAACATGGTGAGNTATAAACTGTCTGGTTTATATAGATACACTTTTCCCTTGTTCGACAAATAATTATTAGCATTTAACATGGTGAGCACTTGGATAATAAAAATAATAAATTATAATAAAAATCTGAATGAAATCATTATTATATTTATGCTACATTTATTTTGGTCAACTAAATAAAAACTATGCTTAAAGTTAGGCATTGGAAGAAATATTTATTATGTAAAAAAAGTGTACAAACAAACTAAATATTCTCCAATTTTACAGTTCGGAGTCGTTCAAAAATTTTCACCCATTTTCTCCATTAGGAGTTGATCCTNTTAGCATTTAACATGGTGAGTACTTGGATAATAAAAATAATAAATTATAATAAAAATCTGAATGAAATCATTATTATATTTATGCTACATTTATTTTGGTCAACTAAATAAAAAACTATGCTTAAAGTTAGGCATTGGAAGAAATATTTATTATGTAAAAAAAAAGTCTACAAACAAACAAAATATTCTCCAATTTTACAGTTCGGAGTCGTTCAAAAATTTTCACCCATTTTCTCCATTAGGAGTTGATCCTAGCCTTCCCATCCTACCCCAATCAATTTTCTGTTGCCCCATTCGGACCTCATGCTACTCGATTTTGAACATTTATCCTATTCAAACTCGTTCCGACTCTTCGCTCTTCGTCCCACTAAATTTTCTCCATTTATTCCCATTCTGTTTTGTTTCAATTCTTCCCTTCCCTTTCCATTCAATTTTTTCCATTTGTTTCCATTCGGACTCGTTTCGACCCTTTCCGCACAATCCAGCTCAATTATCTCCATATTTTGCCATTCGGACTCGTTTCTATCCTTAACTTTCCGTCCCGCTCAATTTTATTCATTTCTCCTCGTTCGAACTAGTTCTGACTCTTTCCACACAATCCAGCTCAATTATCTCCAGTTTTCACCATTCGGACTCGTTTCAATCCTTCTCTCCCCTACCCACACAATTTTCTCCATTTGCCTCCATTATGACTCGTTTCGACCCTTCCCACACAATCCAGGTCAATTATCTCCGTATTTTGCCATTACGACTCGTTTCAACCCTTAACTCCCCGTCCCGCTCAATTTTATTCATTTCCCCCTATTCGGACTCGTTTCAACCCTTACCACACAATCCAGCTCAATTATTTCCATTTTTTGCCATTCGCACTCGTTTCAACTTTTTACCTTTCCTTTCCGCTCAATTGAATTCATTTTTTGCCGTTCGGACTTGTTTCAACCTTACCCACCAGTCCCGCTCAATTTTATCCATTATCTTTCAATCGGACTCGTTCCGAGGGAAGGGTGTGTTAGGTCGAGTTGATAGTGGTATAAAACGGTAAGACTCTCGTTTCAACCCTTACTTCTCTGTCCCGCTCAATTTTATCCATTTTCCCCCAATTCGAACTTGTTCCGACCCTTCCCATACAATCCAGGTTAACTATCACCATTTTTTGCCATTCTGACTCGTTTCAACCCTTACTTCTCTGTCCCGCTCAATTTTATCCATTTTCCCCCAATTCGAACTTGTTCCGACCCTTCCCATACAATCCAGGTTAACTATCACCATTTTTTGCCATTCTGACTCGTTTCAACCCTTACTTCTCCCAGGGCGAGTTAAAATAGGTAAAAAAGGGTAAGCTTCTCGTTCCGAACCTTCCCACACAATCCAGCTCAACTAGCTCCATTTTTCGCAATTCAAACTCGTTTCCACCCTTAACTCCCCGTCCTGCACAATTTTATCTATTTCTCCTCATTCGAACTCGTTCCGACCCTTCCCACACAATCCAGCTCAATTATCTCCAGTTTTCGCCATTCGGACTCGTTTCAATCCTTCTCCCCCTACCCACTCAATTTTCTCCATTTGTCTCCATTATGACTCGTTTCGACCCTTCCCACAATCCACCTCAATTAAATCCATTTTTTGCTATTCGGACTTGTTTCGACCCTTACCCACCAGTCCCGCTCAATTTTATCCATTTTCTTCCAATCGGATTCGTTCCGACCCTTCCTACACAATCCAGCTCAATTATTTCCATTTTTTGCCATTCGCACTCGTTTCAACTTTTTACCTTTCCTTTCCGCTCAATTGAATTCATTTTTTGCCGTTCGGACTTGTTTCAACCTTACCCACCAGTCCCGCTCAATTTTATCCATTTTCTTTCAATCGGACTCGTTCCGACCCTTCCCACACAATCCAGCTCAACTATCACCATATTTTGCCATTCTGACTCGTTTCAACCCTTACTTCTCTGTCCCGCTCAATTTTATCCATTTTCCCCCAATTCGAACTTGTTCCGACCCTTCCCATACAATCCAGGTTAACTATCACCATTTTTTGCCATTCTGACTCGTTTCAACCCTTACTTCTCCGTCCCGCTCAATTTTATCCATTTTTTCCCATTCGAACTCGTTCTGACCCTTCCCACACAATCCAGCTCAACTAGCTCCATTTTTCGCAATTCAAACTCGTTTCCACANTCGGACTCGTTTCGACCCTTTCCGCACAATCCAGCTCAATTATCTCCATATTTTGCCATTCGGACTCGTTTCTATACTTAACTTTCCGTCCCGCTCAATTTTATCTATTTATCCCCATTCGAACTCGTTCCGACCCTTCCCACACAATCCAGCTCAATTATCTCCAGTTTTCGCCATTCGGACTCGTTTCAATCCTTCTCCCCCTACCCACTCAATTTTCTCCATTTGTCTCCATTATGACTCGTTTCGACCCTTCCCACAATCCAGCTCAATTAAATCCATTTTTTGCCATTCCGACNACAATCCACCTCAATTAAATCCATTTTTTGCTATTCGGACTTGTTTCGACCCTTACCCACCAGTCCCGCTCAATTTTATCCATTTTCTTCCAATCGGATTCGTTCCGACCCTTCCTACACAATCCAGCTCAATTTTCTCCATTTTTCGCTATTCAGACTCGTTTCGACCCTTATCTCCCCGTCTCGCTCAATTTTCTCCATTACCCACCATTCGGACTCGTTCCAACCCTTCCCACACAATCCAGCTCAACTATCTCCATTTTTCGCCATTCTGCCTCGTTTCGACCCTTTCATACCCGTCCGGATTTCTAGACATTAGTTTCTTTACCAAATTGAACCGTTTGACAGCAACTTGAAGTGAGTCACCTAGTGGTGAAGTCACCTTTAGAGTAAATGGTAGAGTGACTATGTAACGTCCTTCTATATCTCGACGGGTAGTGGTGACAAAACATTTCTCACATATTTCATCTTGAGCACTGCATGGGATCTGCTCAGGTAGTGGCTCCTCCGTCTCCCAGAATTTGGTGAGAAGGCAGTCAATGTCAGAGTTAGACGCCTCCTGTTCGCCTTCTTCTGGTGTTGACACGACAGATTTTAATGATGCATGAAATGAGAGTTTTGATTTGCATCCATTTCCGTTTGAGACCGTGCCTGAAATAAGCCAGCCGAATTTGGTCTCTTCCGCAGACGGTGAGCCTGACGGTCCATGAACAATAATTCCAAGCTTGATTAGAGAAGAATACCAACTCCTAGAATGACATTCACTTTCTTTGGTTTCCAATATTCAGGATCCGCCAAAGCGAGTCCTTCAAGATGAGAAAATGAGTTTAAAGTTGTCAGCCTAGGAAGTGTTTCCTGTAACTTTCTGCATTACCTTTGCATTGATCGTGAGTGAGAATGGACATGTCCTTGAATGGAGAGTGAATTTCACATTTCGAAGTGTAGTTCCTCAATTTATTCCTTTCTTCCCATAACACTAATTGGGCTTCCTATTGGAGACAGTCCTAATTTTCGGATACACTGTTTGGACACGAACTCAACTTCACTCCCACTGTTCACGAAGACTCTNTTTTCGGATACACTGTTTGGACACGAACTCAACTTCACTCCCACTGTTCACGAAGACAGACGGGTTGTTTGTAGCCTTGAGAATCTACTTCATCTACTAAGGCTGTTTCTAAAAGAACATAGTAGGAGCCGACTGTTCTGTGAGCACAAAGCATTGGTCCGGTTGAGGATGGATTTGAGTTTGATGAAATTGTGGTAGAATCCAAGGGTTGCACTCTCGACTCTGAATGCAAGAGAGACTGGTGTCTCAACCGACGCATGCGGCAGTGAAATTAACTCTGTCAGGTTGAGGCGGTGTGGCCTCGAGCCAAACAATTGAAACAGAGATTGGAAGTTTTCACTATTTCCTTACGTTGTGGTACAAAGCGTTTTGCAAATTCTTCACATAAATGGAGAGGGTGAGGCATTTTGCAATCAGCACATCCTTTAGAGTTGTTTTGTAAAGGTGGTGAGGCCGGAGCTGAGTGGGATGATTTTGTAGAAAATGGTTTCTTTTGTTCTTTACTTTGTGCCGAATGATTCATCGAGGGCCCTAGCCGTTTTCTCTAATAACTCGAGTATTTCTTTCACAACAGGTAATTGAGTCTCCTGCGAAAGCAGCCATTCACGCCTCGTTTCAGAGTTGAGTTTCTTCAGAATCCAAAATACAAGAATCACATCACATTGTTCAACTGGTACTTTCATGGATTTTAGAGACCGAGTAAGTTCTTGAACTAAATCGACCACTTTGCGTATATCTTGAGCAGTGTCTTGAGCTTTAGCAAGGTCATATAGTTTGCGTAAATGAGAGAATGCAATCTCACGCATATTGGCAAATCTATGTTGCACTAACTCCCACGCTGATGCATAACTTGATTCGGTAGTAGGGAACGAATTTATTATAGCAGTAGCGTCACCTGAGAGGCTCGTCTATAAATAAACCATTTTTTTTCACTTCCGTAAGCAAAGTATTGTTGTTTACAGCGGACGAGAATAGATCCCGGAATTCCTCCCATTCGGAGAATTTACCTGAAAATTTGGGAATCTTAATGGGTTCTAATCGGAACTGAGAAGCTGAGGTTGGAGTCCTCTGTACTAGTTCAGCATTTTCAATACCCAAAGTTATGAGTTTCTCTTCCATAAGGTTGAGCACGTTTAGAATATCCCAGAAAGAATTAGATGCATCAGAGATATCCTCGTCATCATCGGTGAGAGAGATTATTTTGTCATGAATTTTATCTAAGTGAGACTGAAATTTACCAACCGTCTTCATTGCACCCTGGAGAGTTGCCACAGATGCTGTACTGTCGTACAGACTAATCAGTTTATGATGCAAATCCACTTTTTGTCAAAGTGACTGTCTCTGTTTAAGAAGAGCTGACAAGGGAGCCATTGCGGGTTTACTTAAGCACAATTACATTAAAATTAGAGAGGAGAATCTTGCACGAAAAAATTGGAAAAATATGTTAGAAATTCTATCCAAAATGAACGTCAATTCAAATTGATCTGGAGAGACTTTGAGAAGAGAATCCAAAAAACCCCGCATCTAATTTTTTTTGGGTTTATTAGAGAATTTAGAGAACTACCACCTTGTACAAATTCTATGTATCTACTACTTCTTAAGGGCAATTGAATATTAGAATATATTATCGAAAATATATTAGACTTAATCTAGAATAGATAGTGGAACATGAGAGAGAATGCGAAGCTTATTTTTAATGACCTTGACCTGTAGTTTAACCCTATAATTACAGAAATAGAGATAATACTTATTAAATTTCTTATGTTTCTTCCAACATGAACCAACTATCAAAATTGGTGAAATGAAATTGCAAATATTCTTAACTTTTGTTTTGAAACTTCTTTCACTTATTGTCAGATATATGGTTCCTTGTCAATTATCTCAAGGTATGGCAAAAAAAAAAATACAGGACAGAAACTCTAGAAATGTTTAAGAATTTGTCTCTTTTGACTTAATTTTTGTTTTTGATTATTGGTTTTGCGTTTCAATTTTAATTCATATATTAAGTCAACGAAAACTTTCTGAACGCTTTTCCCTAACCATGCAGTTTCAATTTTAAGAAAAATGAAGTAAACGGAGATACCTCCTTTCCAGAAGGAGGTCCTCAATTGATTTATTGGTTCAAATCAGAAAGTAACTTTGCATCTAAAATTGTCTATATTTTTTATAAAATTTATAAATTGCTATTTTTAGGTTCTTCTATTTGGTTAAGGAAATTTTCATTTGCTTTAACTTCATCTTGTTATATCCAGTATATAGTGCGGCAAAATATTTTACTCACGGTACAGATTAGTTCTACAATTTCTATTTCTCTTAACTAATCTGTTTAAATATTTCTACAAATAAGCTTAATGCGTTTAGCATTGGTCATGCAAAATTTTAGAATGCTGGATTAAATGGGAGTAGAGTTACGGCGCGACATTTAAAAATTAGGCGGGAGAAATTTGGAAGAATTATTACTCGAGATTTATTTCAACATCGCTTTCAGCTAACTAATTGCTAAATTTTGGCAATCTGTCGCACGTAAGTTAGTGAATAATTACTGCAGCTTCATTTTTGAATATTTGCTTCATTCCAACTAAATTATTGCTTAGAATTTGGAAAGAAAAACTCACACTCGGATTCCGAAAATGGACTGATAAATGATTTAATTAAAAATGGACATTCCAATGTACGAATTTGGAAAGAAATTGGGAGGTTCGAATGGAGCATCAGAAAATATTTAAAAGAGCAAAGTAATCCTATCCCGAAAAGGAAACGTGGAGCGAAACCAAAATTTTCTTCTGGGGACAAACGACTAATTGTACGAGATGTGAGCAACGAATCAATTTCTTCCTCGAAAGTAAAGAACGATTTAAAACTCAATGTGTTTCGAAGAACTACAAGGGACTTCTTCAACTAATCGGACAGCATTTGCTTCAGGAAACGTCTTCAGAAGTCTCAGTTGAGCGAAACACATCGGGTGAAAGGGAAAAGGAAAACAATTTCTCGAGGCGTCACGTGGAAAAATTATATCTGGGGTGATGAGAAGTGGAATTTAGATGGACTTTTGTCATATTGGCACGATTTAAGAAAGAGCAAGCAAATTTTTTTAAGGTGTCACACCGGAAAAGGATCTTTCATGATTTGGGGCGCTTTCAGCTACTGCTCTAAGTCGCCATTAACTTTCGCAACTGCATCACAGTATTCTTTTGAGATTCAAGGGCGCTTCAACTTATGCTTGCCACCCGTCTTCGATGCATTGGGTCAAGGATATGGCACCTTCATGCAGGATGGCGCCAGACGTCACACCACATATTCAACAAAGGCCTTTCTTTGGGCACATAATATCCCAATTATGATTTGGCCAGTGTATTTGCGGTACCTAACCCCATTGAAAATTTATAGGGTGCACTCACAAAGAAGATGTACGCAAACGGGAAGCAATCTGCACGTTGGAAGATCTAAACAATGCAGTGACAAAGGCTTGGGATGGTATCGAGCACAAACTCCTGCAAAATCTTTCCATTTCACTTCCAACATGGGTTTATGAGTTGATTTTAGCTAAAAGGCTATTAAATATTAGAATTAAATTTGGAAATATTCCTTTCAAAATCGTTGGTCTTTGTATGAAAAAAATGAATCTCGTGTAAAATTATTTCCAGCTTTCTCTACTTTCATTTTTACTTTCTTTTTGAAAAGTCGGCTCCCCTTCAACCAATCATTCTAAAATTTTGTATGTAAATTTCTAGTGATATTTGCCTTATCGGGTAAACGTTTCATACAGATTGGTTAAGAAATGCCAAAATGACGTAGCTATTCCCTACCTTGAATAAAACATTTTCCTGCAGTGCATCTTATCGGTTCATATCGTATGATTAATATACACCTAAAATTGCCGCATTTGGAATTTATGTGTCTCTATGGTTCTAAAAGTATACATCTCTCCAATCCATACTGTTATTTGAATCATATTGTGGAGCGGTAATCAATTTTCACTTATTAATCCTTATAGTTTTTATGCCCTTTTAGGGTTTACTCCAGGTGGGAAGGATTCCTAATATTGGGACTGTCCTCGGGTCTCTATACTTATCTCGTCCTGCCTGGTTCTGTCTTTTACCCAACTTTGTTAGTTGTGGGTCTGGTTACCAGAGAATCCTGCTTTCTTGTTTTCCGAATCCTGGAATCTAAATTATCCCGGAGTAGGGTTCTGAAGGAACCTAACCAGGAGTACTGGGATCGCTCTTACACAGCTGGAGTGGGTTCAAGAGAGGACCAAACTCTAGGCTCTGACCGCGACTTCCTAACTCATCCGGACGGAACTCCGCTTTAGTTCACTAAGTGAACCGGACATGATTCGACCAAAACTCCTCACTTGGATTGGACTAAACTTTATTGGGGTCCAACTTACTCGGGGAATTATTTGGGAAAATATGGGTCGTCCTGAAATGCTACGCCGAAGCGTTCAAACTGAGGTGTTTTATTTTTGGACCACTCTTGGCTTGGAACTACTATTCCGGGACTCCCTATTTTAGGACTGGATCCGTTCTGTCCGGGATCTAAACTACTGAATGGACTGTCCTGGGATGTTCTGCGAAGCAGACTGTTTTGGGGTGTTCTGGGGAACGGACTGTTCTGTGATGTTCTGCGGAACAGACTATTCTGGGATGTTCTGCGGAACGGACAGTTCTGGAATGTTGCGCGGAATAGACTGTTCTGGAATGTTCTGCGGAACAAATTATTCTGAGGTGTTCTGCGGAACAGACTGCTCTGGGGTGTCCTGCGGAACGGACTGTTCTGGGATGTTCTGCGGAACAAACTGTTCTGGGATGTTCTGCAGAACGGATTGTTCTGGGATGTTCCGCGGAACAGACTGTTCTGGGGTGCTTTGGGGAACAGAATGTTCTGCTCTGGGGCGTCCAGCAGAACGGACTGTTCTGTGATGTTCCGCGGAACAGAATGTTTTTTTAGGTTTTCTGCTGAACAGACTGTTCTGGGATGTCCTGCGGAATAGACTGTTCTGCTGCAGGGTGAACTGGATTCGTTGTGCGGGGTGATTTGGATCTGTCCTGCCGGGACGCTACTCTACTCGGTCCGTGTATCGGAACACTCTGCTCTTCTATCGCATCTACTTGTAGTTCTACAAGGATACTAGACACGGAACCCATTCCGAACTCAGGCACTGCAGTACGGATCCGATACGAGCTCAGGCAAAGAAGTACGAACTTACCCGAACTTAGGCACAGAAGTACGGACTTACCCGAACTCCCTATTTTGGGGACTCAATATTTTCGGACTTATGCCAGAGCGGACTGGTTACTTTACTGTACTGAGTAGGACTCTGGATACCGGACCCTTTCCGAGTCTGGTTCTAGTTATCGGACTAGTCCTGAACTTCGTACTGGAACTATTCTACCTCGGAGTCTGGTACTGGAGTCCGGACTCAGCTGTGGGGAAACTAGTAAACCTGAAGGGGATACTCACAAATCTGTTCTGTAGACTGGGAGAATTTTTTCCCCTGTCTCCTAGGTAGTTAAACGCCTGAACCTATTTGAGTACTCCAAACGTCCCGTTCTGCTGGGGAACCGGTAGTCACTCTTTCTGGGCTCTTTAGACTAATCGTTCCGCGGGTGAACTGGGGTTCCCCCCGGACTCTCCGGAGTGGTCTCAGGGCTACCGTTCAACTAAACCAGAACTGGGTAACTTACCGGTGGACTATAATCCACATCTTCCCGATACTGAGGTCGGGTTGTATTCTCCCGTTCCGGGAAGATTGCGTGGGGAGCTAAAGTTGTACTGGTTCCCGATATCCCGGGTGTGACCTGAGCATCCGGAGTCTCTCTTCTGTATCACCATGCGCCTTGTTCAGCCCAGCCTCTCCGGAGGTATCGGAGGCCGAGATACCCGAAAGGATGGTGTGACGTGTCGAATGGAACCCGAAGAACTGATGTTGCTCGCAGTTGATGGAGTTTGCCACGCGGGACTCCGGACCCTAAGCGGGGATGAAGCCTTGCCGAGTCTACGGTCTTCTGATGGATGGGAACCTCCGACACTACACACACTTACTGTTCCGACGATGGGTAAAATCTTTTGTCTTTCTCTTTCTCCGGGGATCGAATAAGTACCAACTAACTCAACATAACCCTAGGAATAAAGACAAATTTCTTTTAGGTAACGTTACTACGGCATTAATAACGATTTGTTACTACAAGAAAAAGACATGTGCAATAGAACTCCTTTCCTGGCGAGAGATAAAAATGGAATGAACCTCCTCCTCCTCGAGGCTAAGGTTTAACCTCTAATTATGCTATCTGCCTGTTCGCCACAAAGAGTGTTGATTTCCTGTCTTTTCAGAATTTGTATGAGTCCACTTCCCAACCTATAATACAGGAATAGGCTCATAGAAACCTCAACCGTTCAACTCATGCTAAAATTCTAGGAACAAGAATACCCGGATGCCTGAATAATTGCCGGATTTTCCTCCATGCTACAATGTCAACTTGATTCACAGCAAACAGTAATTCTCCACCAAAATTTATCTCGATATGCTAGTGGTAATTATCTAATAGATGTTTGTTTTCCTCTGAAAATAAACTTCTATTTCTATAATTGGTTCACAGTATACCTTCTTGTTTCTTGCCACTTTCGGAAGCCCGAGAATGTGGGTTAAATATACATTGAAGAACTAGAATCATTAGTGAAATTTGACTTATAGAATATTTTTCTTATTTATTCCAAATTAATTGATGTAGAGACCAAACCGCGTTTCATGGTCAATATAGCATGAAAAATAGAAATGAGGTTTCAGATTCTGGAAAAGAGTGGAACCTATAATTAATTTGTCTTATACTGTATAATTTAGGTAATAAGCGTAATTGTTCGGCGAAGTAAATTTTCCGCATGATGGGAAAATCCGGTGATTGTTGTGCCACATCATTATCTTCAATCGCAAATACAGAAAGGGACTAGTGTGTTCAATTCATCTGACGTCTGTTTAATTGTCCATATGTCAGTATAATTCGATGAGATGATGTTAATTTTATACTATTGCATTTAGTGAAAACGACCATCTTCAACAATTATTTATCCTAAGCTTAAACTACAGTTGACAAATAGTAACATATGATAATGTTATAGTTCTTAATAAATTTAGCGAATATAATATGTATGGATTACATAAACGGATTGGTAGCTGTAATATATAAGTGATTTACTATTTTTAGTTTNCAGTTGACAAATAGTAACATATGATAATGTTATAGTTCTTAATAAATTTAGCGAATATAATATGTATGGATTAGATAAACGGATTGGTAGCTGTAATATATAAGTGATTTACTATTTTTAGTTTTATTAATTTTTACTTCTTCTTTTCACTATTTTGTATCCCCTTTACCCATCGTGTCCTAGCTCCCTTCCTGCTTGGACGAGGTTTCCTCCATGTTTGTAAGAATTTATTATTGCAATTACTGTAATTCTGTAAAAATGTTTATCCCAACCCTACTATCAAGATCAATCAGAATTGGCAAAAGTGACACAGGGAATTGAGTTTGCTTTCCCCTCGAGTACGCCAATACGCAACCTATGAATACAAAGAATTAAAAAATTCCAAGCACACTTACGGCGACATTTTATTGTTTAAGGTTATCTCAAGAGCAATTCATACCATTGAAAAATAACTCCTCAAGCTTAAGGGAAGATGAATTACAAAATGGAAGACTTGACACTACGTAACAATCAACAATCACTACCAAATTTTGACGAAAAGATGAGCAATATTACGGTTCCAGAATTCCTTTTGAAATGTGTCAACAAGTCAGCTGACCAAGGAAAGAATAACTTTATTGTCTTTTGGCCAACAGGAAAAATAATTTCGTGAAGTAAATGCAAGGGTTTAACTTGGCAAAAAAAATGTCAGATCGAAGGTTAACGTAAAGCTAGTTTTGTGTATTTACTTTCTCTAATGACCATGCATTCCTCCTCCTACAGAAATTGTGGTGTGATCAATAATGTTGACAACATTGAAATGATTCACTATTAGTCAAAAATTGTTCAATAATTTCCTGGAATTCTTAATCCGGTAGTGTTCTCATCATAGAACAGAAAGTATATTACACGCATAATAGACTAAGTATGAAGAAACATTTTCGTTTTGTTATCCCCTTGTCCAATCAAAATCTCTCTATCTAAAATGTTTGATTAAGTACTATCCAGAAATGGAATGCTCAACGCATCCTAGATACTCATTCGTTATTTTCGCATTTTTTGGGCCAAAATGAAATTTCATAAGAAAAGTTAATGCTTAAGAGTGTATGTGTAAAATATTTAACACAAAGACTTGTATTTAGTAGCAGCTGTGAAAATTTTTTAATGTTTCTCCATCGAAATACTGCGCTAGCATGGGTAAAAATTTTGTATAAGATTTTCACCGATTGAAAACATTTAGTTAGGTTTGCTAGGCGAAGCCGGAGAAAAGTATGCTATGTAATTGAAAGTTAGATTCAAAGTCAACTGCACGGAATTTAAATGAAAATGGTGCTCCTTACGAAAAGTGGTGAAAATTCGAAGCTTGGGATAAAAGTAATCGATTAATTGATAGTTATATGGATAGATAGATGGACAGTTGAATGAATAAATGGATAGATAGGTTGATACATAGAAAGGTAGATAGAGGGATAGCTAAATAAAACGAAAGATGGATAGCTAAATAAATAGATGAATGGATAAATAGATGGATAGATAGATGAATAGATAGATCGCAGATAGAGTAAAGCAATTACGGTTAGATTTAATAATTTTTAAAACAAAATTCTTTTCAACTCTAATCATAATTATACAGGGAAGTCCAGTTGAATAAAAAATGCTATTAAACTCGAACAGTAAATAGAGGATGTACAATATGTTACGCCCGTTGTATATTTTGTTTACTCTGATCGTTGTCTGGAGAAAGTGCAGTATGATTAGTGAATTTCCTAACCATTTCAATATTGTTGCTAATAGAAATTAGATTTGTTGACATGAAATTCACTAATCATACTGCACTTTCCCCAGACAACGGACTGAGAAAGCAAAGTATACAACGGGCGTTAAGCACTAATTCATGTTTTGTTTGAAAGTGAAAGGAAATTTACGCACAATAGATTTTATAAGTTTGTATCTATGAGACTAACGCTACATGCACAGAGACGCGACAGCGAATTTTGCATACGCGATGACGATTTTAGTATTCGCGATTGACGCAAAAGTCTTCACATAGATTCGCGACGAGAGTTTTTTCAATCGCGATGTGAGTTTTTAGATATTTTATCGTGTCTAGGGACGATTCGCTTATATGTGTTCGAAACAGATATTTTTTGTGACGATACGCGATTTTGTAATGATGAGAGATGGTGAGTTGAAAAAAAAATCAAAGTATGACCTCTATGTGTGTTTCCATCTCACTCAACAGAGAACCTGCCGATCCCCCTTTCTCCTTTCTCTGATTTGCTCCATTGTTTTGCATTAGCTTATGTCCAATCAAAACACGTTTCGTGACGATGCGCCATTCTGTAATGCTGATAATTTTTAAATAGTCCGATCTGAGCAAATGGAGCTGTTTAAAACAGCCCGAGAAGAGCCCAAACCCAAACGCCGAGCTTTGGTCGAAACTGAAACACAAACAGGATTGCGTAACCAACAGAAGTAGTGTGAGTAGTGTCTTTCTGTGCACTCTCAACTATTATTTTTCTCATCCCTTTTTCACACGGGGAGTCGACTCCGAAGTCGCGACTCCGACTCCCAAATGAACATAAATGACTCCGACTCCCGAAAAATTGGGAGTCAACTCCGGCGTCGGAGTCAAGAGTCGACTCCGACTCCGGAGTCGGAGTCATAACCAACACCAGGCCGTTCATACATATTATAAAAAAAACCCACGCCATGAACCATGACTCATGATCCCTTCAAATTTTCCAGGAACATGATTCATGAACCTGTTAAAATTCCAAGGAACATGACTCATAGTTCAGGGGAAAAGTCCTCTCGCATCTAACCACCGGGTGATACAGAATTCTTCCTACAGAGCCGAAGTTAATATGCTGAGGATTTAATTGTGAATATTTAACAAAGAATTGTTTTTCTGCTATGACGTTTGAATTTAAAATTGTGGACATGGAATTTGAGCGTGGTGAAAAATACGCTAAGATATGTTTGAAAAATTGTAAAAGTGAATTGTGGAAATTCTGTGATGCTCAATAGTCACCAATAAATTGATCTTTTTTTGTAATTCAATGATACGTATTTCTAAAATTAACTCACCGTATGACTCATTGTATAATACTCACTGTATATTTATTTATATATTGATATGTATATTATCTAGGGCATATGGAGACTGTTTGTTTGAAAGCTGCGCTTCATCGGGTCTATTCATTTTGGTGTTTGGTATGGAAATTTTTCGGGAGTGTTGCGTGACAAAATTTTTTTTTATGTTTGCAAGGCTAGACTAATAATTTTGAAAAATTATAATTCCTAACTCGTTTCCTTACCATGGCACATTATATTTACCAGTTTTTAAGTTCTTAGCTCAATATCTTCAGTAGTTTATTTAATCATAGTCTCAGAATCTTTGTTTAGGCGTACACCCAGTAAAGAATATGGGGAGAACCTGCTTCATCAAAAGTTAGTATAATTACCGCGCAACTCCAAGCATATCCATTCATGGACCTCCCACAAATGGAAAGCTGAAGCGCTTGTGGATCAATACGATTGGTCCATTTATGAAAGGCTACATGAATCAGAAAAATCACGCGGTTTGAGCGCTACATTTCGATGCAAATGACTACATTGGTCCTAAAAGTAAGCATTGACGAGCAGTTGTTTTTCAAACGAGTGAAACACTAAATACAACTTCCAGTCAATTTTTCTTAAATTAAATTGCTCTCCAACGTTTCATGTTCTCAAAGAAGTAATAAATATTATTTTAAGTCTTAGCGTAAAATATTAGTGTTGATAAGCATTACTGGCATTCAAATGCAATCTGGTTCGTTTAGCAATGTATTCTGCATTTTAGCAAAGGATTCTGTATCGTTCCAGGTGGAGGATCTTCGAGAAGATTCTCACAGTAGAGGTTCTAAGCGCCAGAGATAATAATAAGTATGAGTTAAAACCTCACAAATGAGATAAGAAGATTCATGGTCCGGTTAGGAAACGTACTCGTATTTTACGTTTTGTTTCACAGTATCAAAGGCAAATTTGTAGGTTTAAATTGCAAATATCAAATTGACCAATTATTTACCAAAAATTGTTAGAAGCTGATTAGTTTAAATTTTTTAATAAAATTATATTTTGACTATTCCACTTCCTCAAAAGTATGTGTGAAAATTGAGGAAACAGTGCAAAAGATGTACTAGCACATATTATAAAACGTAAGAATGTTATAAAAACCGTAAAAATATATAAAAATATTCTTACGCAAATGTATAATTCGAATCTTAATCAGCCACTTGCACCTTCAGTTTGACAGTTGAATTCTCANGTAAAAATATATAAAAATATTCTTACGCAAGTGTATAATTCGAATCTTAATCAGCCACTTGCACCTTCAGTTTGACAGTTGAATTCTCAGTCAAGAGAAATGTGTTTTACGCGCATTTCCTAGCCCTAATAATTACAGTTTTTTATATTTCCAGATAGATGTGGTGACGGGAAGGAAACATACTTACTCTGAATTCGGAGACTTGACCAAACNTAACGCAAATGTATAATTCGAATCTTAATCAGCCACTTGCACCTTCAGTTTGACAGTTGAATTCTCAAAGTCAAGAGAAATGTGTTTTACGCGCATTTCCTAGCCCTAATAATTACAGTTTTTTATATTTCCAGATAGATGTGGTGACGGGAAGGAAACATACTTACTCTGAATTCGGAGACTTGACCAAACGAATTAGTAGTTCATTGTACAAACGAGGGATGCGGAAAGGAGACACCTTGATATTACATGTCAAATGACATGGTCCATATTCATGTCCTCTTTATCGGCATCTGGAGAGCCAATGGGATTGTAAGAGCTTTTTATCCGGAAGACGACGAAGGTTACTTTCTCAAAAGATACTACAGAGGATTATTTTTGTTTTATTTAGCCAGCTAATCTTCACTGTGTCTTCCCGCGTGTATTAAAATTTTGAAATCTCACTCTTAAACACATTTTATATCCAGCGGGTCAAAATGCCCCAAAAAATAGACTTGGAAGTTGAAAATCAGGTTCGAGCATTTTCAGCACGAGATACCGTGCGTAAGTTGAAAAAGTTGGTGACGTCTATTTCAAAGTTCAGTGTCCAACATACTCAACTCAATGGGAANTACATGTCAAATGACATGGTCCATATTCATGTCCTCTTTATCGGCATCTGGAGACCCAATGGGATTGTAAGAGCTTTTTATCCGGAACACGACGAAGGTTACTTTCTCAAAAGATACTACAGAGGATTATTTTTGTTTTATTTAGCCAGCTAATCTTCACTGTGTCTTCCCTCCCGCGTGTATTAAAATTTTGAAATCTCACTCTTAAACACATTTTATATCCAGCGGGTCAAAATGCCCAAAAAAATAGACTTGGAAGTTGAAAATCAGGTTCGAGCATTTTCAGCACGAGACACCGTGCGTAAGTTGAAAAAGTTGGTGACGTCTATTTCAAAGTTCAGTGTCCAACATACTCAACTCAATGGGAAACCGGTAAAATCACAAGCAAGTTGGACTTTGTTCCCCAGAAATTCAGCATAAACTACACGTCCGCAAGATTTGATCAAAACATTTGATTCGTAAAATTCACATTCTAACTGATAGAGAAAATTCGCCGAGCCAGAATCAAATTGCAAAAAAATTGAACGTTTCACAGTACACTGTCTGGAAGACCATCCATGAAGATTTGGACAAAAAACTTAAAAGTAGGGAAAGCGGCGGGCAGTAAGTAAGCTACAGTAAACCACAATTTGTCAACAACTGTTTCAGTGGATGGATAAATTCTCCAGCTCCTGGGTATAAAAGTGGCTTACAATTGGGGGTTGAAAAAATATCCCAGCTGTTGAGATAGTATTGGACCCAATTCGAATGATATGTGTGGAGTTATTTAATTAAACTAATTTAATTGAGGAAAAATGAAAAGAAAAGGGACTTAAAAGGGGTCAGAGGTCAGGGGATCACTAACCGATAATCTCCTGATCCTCCAAATAATCCACGTCCGGATTCTTNGAAAAATGAAAAGAAAAGGGACTTAAAAGGGGTCAGATGTCAGGGGATCACTAACCGATAATCTCCTGATCCTCCAAATAATCCACGTCCGGATTCTTCCTCCGAAAATCCGATCCGGAAACGAAAAACCAAACAGAAAAAAGAAGAAACTAGCAGCAGCAGGCAGGTGAGTTTTTGAGGGTTGGGAAGTCGGAATGAGACTGACTTCCCATTCACTTTTTTCCAAAATGGATAGAGCGTCGGTCTGGGAGAATTTCTCGCACACCGACGAATCCATCTAACTTGGGGATGGGTGAAAATTTTAAAGGAAGTGGGAATTCCACTTCTCCATCTAACAACTCCCAAAATTTAAAGAGTTGGAGTTGTTGCTCCGGAGCCGANTTCCCATTCACTTTTTTACAAAATGGATGGAGCGGTCTGGGAGAATTTCTCCCAGACCGACGAATCCATCTAACTTGGGGATGGGTGAAAATTTTAAAGGAAGTGGTAATTCCATTTCTCCATCTAACAACTCCCAAAATTTAAAGAGTTGGAGTTGTTGCTCCGGAGCCGACTCTCAAAGAATAAGGAGTTGGTAGTTGTGACTCCAGAGTTGTTCAACTCCATCTCCGGCCAAATTCGGAGTTGTGCCGAACACTAAGAGAAACTGCCGAAAACTGTATGAGGGTCATATATGTCCGAATATGCAATAACAATCGACGAAGCACTCTNGAGTTGGTAGTTGTGACTCCAGAGTTGTTCAACTCCATCTCCGGCCAAATTCGGAGTTGTGCCGAACACTAAGAGAAACTGCCGAAAACTGTATGAGGGTCATATATGTCCGAATATGCAATAACAATCGACGAAGCACTCTTC